>JAAEAF010007985.1:0-69110 GCA_011037195.1 Triatoma infestans
AAATGTTTAAAAAAGAAGTGCTCGGATGTTTGTATTGTGTGTGTAATGAGCACAGTAGGTTTATAGACAATCATTGGCACCATTTTCGAGAAAATTGTAAGAAGATAAAAAGGAAAAATCCTTCAATAAAATGGTACTTCTGGTTCAAAACTTTCTCTGATTGTTTCGTTTTATGAGATACGCTGTTCACGCACGTGGACACATACCTTGTTCGGAGTCAGGTTTAAAATTAAAATAAATTACATTAAAAAAATAAACTCACTTTATTATAAAAGTAATAAAATTAAATAAATAAATGAAGAAACAAGAAAAAGTAAAGTTGAGTTAATGGTTTCTCTACAATTTCACTAATATAAAGCTTTTTAAAAATAAATTATAGGTTTTCCTTATTTAGTAAACAATATCTAGTTACGTAATTATTTTTTTAAATATTGAATATCCTTTACTTTGTAATTTAAGGTAATAATAATCAACCTTTCATTAATTAAAAGGAAGATAGAAATTCAATTATTCTTATTATTATAATTAAAGTAAACAAAATGTAATCTACATTTGACAAAACTTCAATTTATTTTTATAAACAAAAATAAAATTTCTGTTTCAATTTTTTGTATATGAAACACTGCATACAAATTGGCTCATAGATTTTTCCTTTGATAGCCTGCTTCATTTTGTGGCCATCGACAGGGGGTTCACCCATCATCAGAATATTCATTTAAACAGTTTTGATAACACAAAACACATTCAGTGTACACATTGCATGTGATATATCTCTGATAGAGTAAAATAGCCTAGTCAATTCTTCAGGAAACATGGTGTGTCTGTGAGTATTCCAGCCTCTAGGGGGTTATCTTTAACCTCGAAAAAAGTGCGCTACAAGCGGTGTACAGTCAAAATAAAGACATTATATGAGATAAGGTTAGGAAGGTTGCTTTGTTTACTTACTATTTTGGCGTGCGGTTAGTGTTTATTTCTGTTTGATTTAATTTATTTCATATTTAAAGTATTTTTTAAAGAAGAAAGTCTTTTGTAAGCACTGCAAGTAATCTCCCAGCATTGTATATAGTATTTTGAACCTTTATTACTCGATGGTCTTTTATATTCTTTCGACCAAATCGGTTGCCAAAGTTCTCTCCTGAATTTTGGTCGCCCTATAACAACCAGAAGAGCACTTGCACTAGACAAAACTCCTGCAAACCCACAGTCCGTCTTCGTCAAAATCGATTAAAGTTGTAATCCTGATTATATATCAATTTCACATTTAAAATTCTACAATTTTTATTGCATTAACTCAGAACAAATCGGAAAGATTGGGATGAATAATTTTTAGGATAATGGATAATAGTGTTTTCTTACCTAAGTGACTAGTAGTAGGAATTGTGTGTGTGTGTGTGTTGAAAGATTAAAAACGTCAGCAGATAAAGCCAATGATCACCTGTATAATGTATCGTTTGTTTACAACTTCCGTCTACAACAGATGATCGTTGTTATGGATGCAGGGGTCGCCCTTCTCGACCGTCACCCGTGACGTAGTGGCCCTCTGCTGCCATCTCTTGAGGACTCTTTCATTCATGCTTTATTTACAATAAATTTACAAGACTCCAGGAGGGTCAGCTTCAGCAGCTATAACCTCCTAAAGGTAAATATATACAATTGTCTAAAGTGTAATATAAATAATTTGGGAAAAATTTAAAAAAATCCAAGCTATATGCGCCCAATTATTTATACTATAGCGGTCCCCACTCTCCTGTGTGATTCTGGTTGAACGCCTGAGTTATATCGTCCACGACCCTGGTTAATTGAGCAGTTGTGGACAGATCTGCTTTGAGAACTCTTCCTACTTCTTTAATTAATTACTAATTTCTAACTTATGCTAAACTGAATAACACTACACTTTATACTAATTCTTACAATATACTTACATACCCTCTAATTCTTTTAAACTAACTTGTTTTTAACCTACCTTAAATGACTCCAGACTAAATAATGACTAATGAAAGAAAGAAGCCCAGCAGAACAGCATAAGTTTTACTTACCGAGCTGGAGAACCAAAAATGAAAATAATTTTTTTCTCCCGTTACAATCTACTGGCCAATGACCAATAATAATAAATTCACATACCGCAATGCCATCTCCAGATGCCTCCACTACAGATTCAAACGCAGCCTCCCACAGAAAGCCAGCACTTTTGGAAAAAGAACAAGAAAAAAGGAATCAGGATGCTATATTCATGTAGAGAATATAGGATCCAAAAAAAAAAAAATTACACAATTTTATTTTTATTTTTATTTTTTATTTTTTCTTAAATAATTGTTTTGTTTTTTCCAACTTTTATTTGTTGAACCTACATGCTATTTTTTTCTTTTTCTTGTAAGATCACGTGCTATTTACATTCATTGTCAAAATGGTATGTTTGCTATACACTTATTAATTAATAAAACTGTTTTTGTATTTTTATATATATATATAATTTTATTTATTTATTTATTTATTTTGTATTATGTAGAAAATAACACTTAAATACATATATTCCCCCAATTATTTATTTTGTTATGACCACCCTTGTTTAAAATTACTAATTTTAAATTATTTAATTTAAATTGTATTATTAAATTATAACGTAATATTTTTTTTTTTTTTTAACTGTTCATTCGAGGTATGGGGCTGTACAAGTTTTATTTGTTTTTTTTTTGAATTTTTTTTTTTATTTAAATAATTTGTATATCAAATATTGATCTTTAATTAATTAGGTAGGAAAAACTACTTTAAATGGCAATAATTATAAATAATTAAGATATTTTTTCTAATTTTTTTTTTTTTTTCAGTTTTTTGCATAATTATTTAGAAAGAGGCTTGTACATTTTTCAAATTTGACCCTCCTTAAATTTCCAATAATAGGGAAATTATTAAAAAAAAAAAATTCTATATTTTCCATATTTCCTTTAATATTAATTTTATATATATATATTTATAATATGTATAAATATTTACATTTTTATAAAATCTTGAATGTAGAACTAAAAATGGAGGACTCTTCTCTGATTTGAATTCTATTTTTATAAATAGATAATTAAAAAATAATTTATTAATTATTTTCTGGTAATGCCCTTTAATATGAATTTGCAGAAAATTTGACTCTTTTTTGTTTTGTTTTAAATTTGCAATAACTTACCTAATATTCCTTTTATTTATTTTTAGAAAAATTACAAATTTATTTATTTATATTTACATGAATCCACAATTATTTTTTTAGTTTATTAGACAGGGTGCGGCAGAAAGACCTGGTAAAACTATTTTTTATTTGAATACAGTGGGCAGGGCGCTGCAAGTTTAAAGAGTTCGGGATTACTCTGATAGTTGGATTATTTTAGAGCTTTGAATCGTCGACCATTATTGGATCGTAGATTTCGCCCTCTCTCAATCTCTCTATTTTATTTTTGTTATCAATCTTGGAAGCATTTGTCTATGGAAAACATCAGCTTTGGTTAACTAATTCCATATGACAGGGACAGCATTAAAATAGGAAGCTGGAAAGAAAGAAGTATGAGCAAAATTTATAAGTGGATCTAGATGAGACGATCAGAAGGTAACTCAAAAGATTTATATCCCACAGCTCAGAAATCTGCCTTTTGCGGCCACTGTCATGCATAATATTGGGATCTTCAAGTTGAGACCTGGCAATCAGTGTTTTGATATAATCCAACGTCTCGCCCATACTGCAATAGACTTATTCAAGATAGTTGTTGGTTTGAATTGTAATCCAACATTAGCAAGAACCATTACAATTGGTTTTAATGTAAAGGGCGGGCCTAATTTCCTTCATCCTCTTGCATTTGAATGGCTGTGAATAGTAGGCAGAGCTAAATTTTCCCTTCATTTTATCGTTCACATTTGACTAGCTTCTGGAGAAGTAAATCTACCCTTCCACTGTCTTGTAGCAATAGTACAACCAGTTTTGTTCAAGAAAGCCGTTGTTTTCACTCACTTTTCCATTTCTCTGAGCAGAGACAGCCATTGTTCTATTCAGACGAAGATGAATTTCTCAATTTTTACTGCCCCTCAGGAGAATATGTTAGTAGTAACATTACGTGAACCATTACTGAAATTTGACTATGACAATGATGTGGAAGCCAGAAAGGTCGTAATGTAATGTCACTTCAGGCAGTATTGAGACCAGTTACATCCCTTTTTACGTTACAACCATCTACAGTATTTCTTGCTAGTATTGGTCTATAACCAAACCAAAACTACTTGCAATATGGACGAAACCATAGTTTATACCAAATAGCTGATGCTGTTTGGAAGTAGCCAACATTTTACTAGATTATGAGGTGTTCCACTTTTTCCTAAACTAGGAAACATCAGGTTTTTGAGCAGGACCCTGTATTTTTAGATTTCATTAATAAACCATATAATTTAATAAAAGTAGAAAGAATTCCAGATTTGCACCGTTTATGGTTCCAGATATGACGTAGAGCTGACTAAGTACTAAGTAGTATGGTAATGTGGTCTAGGAAGTGCTAGGATGGTAGAACTATTTTCATTTTGGTTATTGGAATATTTGCTCTCCTTATAGCCGTGCTGAGCACCAGAAACGTAAGCTGTGACGGAACTAACCACGTGCAAACTGGGAATGACTATGGGGAAAGACCATATGATTTCAAAGTAAACACTGTTAAAGGATGAAGATTAGTTGGAAAATTATTAAACGGCGCAAATCTGCGATCTGCTTTGAATATACATTTTCCCACAAAAGAAAAAGGCTGTCCTCTGAGATTGAATACACTTTTAATACATTTTTTCCAGTGAACTGTCCAAGAAGCCTTCCAATGTGGAACAGGCGAAATGCAAAACTTCGTTCATAGTAGTCAAGTAACTTGAAATATTAATTTAATTTATGGTTAACAACTTGAAATATAGTTCTTTCGTGGGTGACATAAAAGAATCCATATGGTTGTATTTTGGTTAGACAAGGTGCCTAACATTGGCTCCATTGTAGACCGTGATCTTATTGCTGAAAATAAAAAGGAATAAAGAACAAAAATGTACGAGCGCAAGTTGGATGGCTTTCAACTAAACAAATTTAGAGAAAACTTACGACGGAGCAGCTAAATCAGCGAAAACGGGTGCAGAGACTTGACTTCCAAGTTAGAACTTTAGAGTCAGATTAAGTGTTTGGCACAGCAAAATTCTGAGCTCCAATATGGGCCACTGAATATGAAAATATAGAGGAACTTGAGAATCTGTTTGATGATCCTGACTTAAACTTGATCGAGAGTATTCACTGGACATAGGTCACATCAAAGAAATGCCGGCAAGGAGATTGACATTGTCCAGACTTGTGGGCGAAAAATGGATATTGCAGTTATTGGACAGAAGTGAGGTGGAATATTGTGATCTGCAGGGATTTGGGAGCGTAGGCATTCGTCACATAATATGCCCCCTCCAAAAACTGATCACATTTCATTGTTATTACCAAGTCACTTTTTACTAATGCGAATGAAACTTTGTGAACGCCTGATTTTTCGAAACATTTACAAAATAAATATTGCCTTTCAGTCTGAGTGTTTCTTTTAAGAATTAGTTTTCTTATTTTCTTTTCTTGCAATCTAAAAGACTATTTTCTTCTCCTCATTTGTTTCATTGTAAATTAACTACTTCTTCACTTGACTAAAAATTAATTAATAATTATAAAAAATTAAGAAATAAATTAATTTAAAAAATATATAATTACATTTTTAACAGCCTTTTTTTTTTTTAAATAAAATGACTAAAAAAAAAAATTAGATGTGAATATAATAAAAAATGTTCAGATTTTGTATGTACATTACTCACAATTAGGAATTGTTTAAAAAATGTAATTTTTGTGTAAAACAATGAGTTTTAGCTATATGTTCTAAACAATTGAATGACTTTCTTTTATCCCAATAAAACAAAAAAAAAAATGTATACTTTAGTAGCATATTTATGAGTGTCCTGGTACAATTACGTGATCGCTCCGGAGCTATTTAGCCTTAACGCGCACAGCTGAGCACATAATTGCATCAGGTTCCGCTGAAATATTTTACTTATTTTTGCAAAACATTTTGAACACAGCAAACTTGTTCTATTATATTTTTATTGTATCGTTCCGAAAAACATTATTTTTTCGTTCCTCAAGGTTTGTCATATCAACACAGATCAATTAAATGTACAATCAAACTAGACAAGATTGTTTACTTTTGTTTTGTTAATTTTTTTTCTTTTCAAGTTGGAAAACTTATTTATTTTAGTTAAATACTAATGCACTAAAAAGACCTTTTTTAATAAACGGCTGTACATGATTATAAAGCTGATTTTAGCGGGCGATAAAAAAAAGCCGCACATCAAACTTCCACTGTAATTTTTATTTTTACATTTTTTTAAATATTTTTTATTTTAATTTAGCCATTTAACAATGTTCCATTTTTTTTTTGTTTCACCCACAACAAATACTTTTCCATTAATTAACTTTTTTCCAATTTAAACACTAAAAAATAAATTATAAATTAATAAATAATTAAATGTAAATAATTTATAGAACATAATATAAAAGGTCTGTGGTTTTTATATTATTTTTAGGATTTTTTTATTTATATTTGTACTGTATATATATATATATATATATACTAAAGGAATTAATTTCTATTTATATATAAATATGTATAATGTATATATAAAATATTTATAATTGTTATGTTGGCAACACTAGCTCGGGCCCCCTCAGAAATATTTAACGGTCCAATAGTTTATTTTTTTTGCATCATCCCTTTCATTAAAAACTAATTTCTTCTTGTATTTTGTTTTTTCTTCGATTGTTTAATTATTACTTAAAGATTAATAAAAACTGATTCCGGCCTATGTAGTATCAGATAGGAGGAGGTGTACGAGGGCCATTTAGTTTAAGTGGCACTGCTGAATAATACAGAGTTCTTGTAATAACTCGGCCTACTATCTGAAACAATATAGTCATTCATTTTTTTTTATATATATATTGTCTGTTTTTGGACTTTTGTTTGTGTATGATTTTATTTGTCAATTGTCTGTTAGACTTGTATTTATATAACGTATATTTACTATTAGCTACTTGACGGCAATTAAATTAGCACAGATGTAAAGTTCAGCGCCAAAAATCATAGTGTTTTCACAGTTTATTCCCTAATTACTTATAAATGATATAGAAGAATATTATGATTTATGATCAAGACAAATTCCATGCCATAGTTACAACATTCAAGTCTTCAATATCCTAAAATGATATTTTATTTAAAAGTCAGTCACTCACAATAAAATCCAAATAGAAATGTCATAGGAATTTCAAATTCGTATTTTTTTTTGCAATTTCAGGCTTCCAGAAGGTTTTCACCAAAACTGTCATTTTAATAGACTATTTCATTCCCTCACCTTAGAGTAGCCCTGCTGACCTCAAGAGTGTTTTTCATTCCTCCAACCTATAATTACTGAATTCCTAGGAGGTCAACTTAACTTTAACCAGGGGATATTAAAACTTTTGCCAAGGAAGAGAAATAGAAGAAAGAGTGTACCTGTTAATATGCCACGTCCTTCCTTAAGAGGACATTGCCTTCCATCTTTGATTATGAGTTGGAGTTGTTTCAACATAGCTTTTTACCCCCTTTTCTGTATTTTCCTTGTTCATAAACTGGAGAGAATTGTAAAGAAAGCGCACTAACTGGTCAGTGGGGTTGTACCTTTGATATAAACTGTCCGGCAGGGGCCCTTAAGAGATGGCTCACGGAAAACCACATTTCTACTGGAGAAGAACTGTGTAGCGGTACTTTGGAGAAGTACTCCAAGTTATTCTTGAAGAGCCCACTGTACTTTTGCACAGCCATCAATCAATAAGGTTTGCTAATAAATGAAAAAAAAAATTGAAATATACTCTCGCACAATGTTCTTACTTGAAAGAGGAAACTAAGCAGGATTACGACCCGCAGGGGGATGTGAATAGCTTTGTAACCTATAGCCAGAATCTAATCTAAATCACAAACAACACTTAGACTGACATCTTACGAACATTCACATAGTACACATACGGCCTGCCAAAGCAGTAAATGTGTACAACTATTTTGGGGGGTTTACTGAACCACAGGCAAACTGCTAGCTCACGACCATCAATTACACACTGAACAAATTACAGAAATTATATTCTACATAAGGAAGCCACAAAGGGAACTAGCATCTAAGGGAGCCACAATAAATCTTTATGGTTGCACTAAGCTTTTATCACTCTATATATATACTCTCTCCACAAAAATCGAACAAGGAGGATCACAGTCTTGATTAGAAGTCATGACCTTCAAAGGTGCAATACAATTTGGATTTGTTGCGGTAAAAATCAGGTAAGAAAGTGAGGAAATTTTAGTTTCATCTTCTTACTGGGCAATTGGGCAGTTTTTTGATAAAATATCTCTATCGCTCGCACACACGCCATCCACTTTTTCTCTTTCTCCTCCTTAATTTCTTTGATTCCCATTGAATTCTTTCTCGATATCCCCTAATACTTTAGTAGATCAACCAAAATTTTGATGAGCATACAATAAAGTTTAGCAAGTAGGTAGGACATTCAGTTTTGTCTTCTGGTTTATTTTAAAGTGATAAACGATTGATAAGTTAAAAAAAAAAAATTGTGATTGCAGTGGCTGAGTCTAAACAGTAGCAATTAATTTGGCTGATGATTATATGTTAGATAACAATCATTTCCGGGTGCTTTTTGATGTGCCATATAAATGAGCAATGTTTGCTACTTTTATAGTTAAATATGTGTATAATGAGGAATTGGTAACTCTTGTTTTAATCATTGTGTTTTGATGTGTTATGATTGTGTTTTAAATAGTTTTTAGTAAAAATGAATTTAATTTAAAAACAAAAAAGAGGTTATTGTCTAGCGGAAAGAGTGGCAACTAAGAAGTTATTATAAACAGTTATGCTCACCTTGAATGGAAGGTGATTTATCCCTGTCGGCCTGTTGGTGTCGTACTTTTCTCTCCATTTCTAATTCCTGGGCCAAGGATTCTGTAAGAAAATAAATAAATAAGAAAATTATCTACCTCCAATTTAAATACAATTTACCCTGGCCCGATGGATACCCTTGTAAAACTTTTTTTCTCTTTGTTCGGTATAAGATCCGGTTTGGTCCGCTTTAATTTTAAAGTCTTGTAAACTTTTTTTAAAAATTTTTATTGTGATTAAAAATATCGTGATATTATCATTTGCGGTAAATATTTCATTAAACACAAGAAACAGACTTCCATTACAAGAAAAACAAATGGCTTGAA
Source organism: Triatoma infestans (assembly GCA_011037195.1). Taxonomy (NCBI): domain Eukaryota; kingdom Metazoa; phylum Arthropoda; class Insecta; order Hemiptera; family Reduviidae; genus Triatoma; species Triatoma infestans. The sequence goes on from JAAEAF010007985.1 coordinate 9,315, forward strand.
ATATATGACCTTGATATGCCGCACACTGTGATTTTTAGAACCTTCGGACTTTCTGAATGATGATTACACCCGAGAGCGCTACTAAGCCCTAATAAAAAAAACCATTAAGCCTAATGCCATACCTTTCAGCAGATTTCTTTCAAAATCAAAAGAAATTTGTTGGAGTTGTTTTTTACAACAAAAAAAATCGCAAAAACTGAAAAAAAAAAGCAATCTTTCAGATAAAGTTGTACTTCCGGTTGAAGAATATTGACTGAAATTCTTTATGTCGAATCCCATGGTATCTAAATGGAATTTAAAATTTGTAATATCTGCGAAGGTCCTAAAACGGGGTCTTTTTTGAACTGAAATTATCCATGAGTATATCTAAGTATTCTCTCCTCTTACAGCTTAAGAGGAAGCTTACATTTATGTCACTTTCTCAAAATTGAGTTTTTACAGATAACATGATTTGAGGTCCATTGAGTCAGGAATCTTTCTATAAATCTGTGAGTATATATGTATCTGTTTTGGGTATATGTGAACGGTATCACTCAGAAACGTAAAGTCAGAGGAAGTTCAAACTTGATAAACCGTTTAGGTTTCATTTGGAGATCCGACGGAAGTAATAAACTTCTTTAACCAATTTACATTATTTTTTTTTTCAATTTCTCGAAAACAGCTCCGATGACTTTCTTTAACTTTGTGTGCCCACAGCATATATTTTGATCATGTATGTTCGACACATTTGAGTATCATAATTTCTTAGTTTATTCTCCTTATATTACTGTTTATCAAACTTCAAGTTGCCTTATCATATTGTTTCTCAAGATATCCTGAAGAAGAGGAATGACTGGACGAAATGAAAGTGGCTATCACGATAAAGAAATCTCTGCTATTCTCCAGCACTTTGAACCATATCATCACGATAAGTCACAAGCCTTGGGCTTTTCATGATAACTAGAATTGTGTTAATCTGGGCTGTTTGATATTATGTCTTTCGCCACTATTATAAATCCAAGATTTCCGGATAATCATGAATCGTGTTCTATTCTATATTATAAGCCAAAAATTTGAATACAAATGTCGCTCAATTTACTGGAAACTCGTGACGCTGTCCCTCCCACCATTCTGTCAAAGAAGGGAACACAGTAAAAAATAAACATAGGAATCTTCCTGGCACCCTGTACTATAAACACCCTCTTCTTTGAAACAGTAGAAGATTTTCCCAACCGGAAAATAAGCCACCTTTAAACGTTCAATATAGAAATATAAGAACAGTGAGTCTGTATGAGTGTGATTGCCGCAGTGCGTGTGTGTGTGAAAGAAAAAAAATGAGGGTTTGATATTGGGGTAGTTTACTTTCGGTGGAGACAACGCTTTGTTTCATATTTTTCAAATTGGGCATCATCCACTTTTCTTTAACTCTAGTTAGCCTTTTTTCTTTTCGCAACGGGGGGGAGGAGTGATTGGAGGTGGGTGGTAGGAGGGTTCTCGCCCTTTATAGATCAGGAAGTTGCAACCTTCCCTAAGACATTAACCCTCCTGTAGTTTATTCCCCAAACCCACTTCATGCCAGTTTATTTAAATTACATACACCCTATCTCACAATTTCTTCTTTTCTTTGCTTCCCTCTCTTCTTGCTAACGTTCATGTTAGGACTGCAGCAGTTCAAGGCCTATCCTCCCTAAGGCGGCTTATCCATTGTCTTTTCATCACTCTTCTATCAAGGTTATCTTCTCTTTTTGTAAACTATCCTCTACAAAATACTTTCTTCATCATTTTAGGTCAGAGTTTAAAAGGCAAAATATAATCTGTTGTAAACAACATTCGTGGCTTTCTTTCGTTGTAATTTACTAGTTCCTAGAGGATAAAATTTGTCCAGACTCTGGAATATTTGCAGAATATACAATTTTTCATAAAGCTAATGGAACAGTCTATGGGAAATCCACCACTCAGAGCTGACAACTTCATGTTGCCGGACACCTGCCACTCCAGCATTACGGCTGTCAACCGCCAAACTCCTACCAAGATCTACTCAAAATCGTATATATCTTGGCCAAATTCGGAGCATAAGTCAATCTAAAAAGGTACATTCAAAAGTCTAAAAACAATCATTCAAAAGAGTATAAATAAGTTACCATGTGGTCTGCAACACATCTCTGAAAGAGTTTATGACAAGCAAAAATGATCAATCAATCAGCACAAAGAGTCTTCACTCACATCTCTGTCAAGAAGCCCTTTATTTAACTGACAAGAGAGTTCTCTGCAAGCTAACTATCCCTTAAATCGTACGATCGTTAAAAGAAGCAAGAACTCTAACTTGTTACAAGATACCATCAGTCGCTGTTTTACGCTAGGCTTTACTACACTGCTCTTTACCAGTGCACTATTTGTGAATTATATTAGTCATTGGTCAACAAAACCATCATCATGCCGAGGAAAGATAATGATCTTCCTCAATATATAAAATTTTTGAACAGAAAAGCGGCAATTGCTTCCATTAAAAATCTTCTTACGTTCCCTAACCGCCCCTTTAAAGCATCAAAAATGTACAAGCATTTCGAAGATATTCTTCCAAACAGCAATGACAAGATGGAAAATACACTATGCATTACAGAAAAATCAATGGAGCCATCTTTTGAGAAAATCGCGAAAAAATTAGAAAATAAAGAAATCATCCAAAGGATCCAGTGTTTTTCCGTCTGGACACTAGCCACGTGAATATCTCCTAAATGAAGATTCAGGATTTCTTAGCGTGTCACCTAATGACCCGGAATACCGGAACCTGTTTATGAAATAGAAAAAAATCTGGCCTAAAATCTTCAGATGACTCTAATAAGATATTCTAATGAAATGTAACTTATATCTCAATGTAAAGTATTCCACTTCTGTCTGAAAATATGAGACACTTCCACTATTCTCACCAACTCCTTCCACTTCCACTAATGCCTACTCATTCCTACACTTTAAAGACTATGTAATGCACACGTTCTCTGCAAAAACAGCGGCATCCAAAGCACTTAGGTATTCCACTTCCTTTTCATATCTACCATCTGGTAGAAAGTAGAGGAATTTTTACACCAAATTTAACGAAGAAAGTTCAACTTTACACACAAATGAGTTACACACTTTTTTCTCTCACTAGTGTGTAAAAGTATATTATTCAACTCTAATAAGCTCGAAATCTAGCGGCAATACGCGAAAACAAGATCAAAACAAATCCCGGCACAGAGGGTTTGAGGTTATACCAAGCGGAGTAGGTTACAGAGAGAGGCAGTGTTTGACTTGAATTAAAATACATTCTCAGTGTTTGCGCCTTTATCATGTTTTATATTCATATAAATTAAGAACAAATTTAATACGATTGCAGAAAAAATCTAATATTTAAATCGAGAGAAAAGTTTTTTGCAACTCTCGTTCAGTTGGCACACTCGCTAGAGCTCGTGGGGGCAAATCTGAAACTCGAGTGTTTAAAAAACGTGACCCTTTTCTCTCTTGTCAAATGAATAACTATTTTTACCGAAATCTTCGTCACGTGTATTTCCTGTAATTTTTTTTCTTATTTGAGTTAAAATAGTCACTCAATTTCCTAATTTCAAAATGAAACGATTACTTTACTTAAGCAAGAAGAGGGTCAAACAAACTTTCATTCGTCATAATAAATTTACTGGTTGCCCGGTTCACACGTGGCTAAAAACCAAACCAACAAACCAGATTCTACCCCAGCTAACACATTTCCTTCTCCCCCGCATCCACCAACAGCACCATGGTGCAGTTAAAGCTGATGAGTTGGTTAAGTCTGCGTAATATGGTTATCAATATTATAGTAGTAGGTAGTTGGGGACTGGGGCGGTAGGCAACACATCAAGTCTTCACCATGGAGGGAGAGGCTGGGAAGTAAAGGGTTTTGGGTTGTTATGGATGTGTTGAATTGGATGTGATGATGTTGATCTTGTGATGTTGAAGTGTGTCTATGTGTTTGTGTCTGTGTAAGTAAGTATTCCATCATCCTTGTTCTGTCTACTGGAGTTTATACATTCACTACAGTAGTGAGAATCCCATTCTCTTCAGAAGATTAACCAGAGATGACCATCAAGTACGAAGAGGGAAACCGCTAGCCAATGTTGTTAACTAACCATCAGGCAAGCAATGGGGACAACATTATGAAATGTTAATTTCCTACTATTTCTCTGGAATTATAATCTCGGTTCCAGGCTTCTCTTGTTGGGAGGAAAAAACCATTCCTTTGGGGAAAAGTAACCTTTTTTTCCCCCTTTGTACTCTAAGTTACTACGTAGAAGAAAAACCCTTTCATATTCCAAATAAATATTTAATTTTTTGAGGGTTTGCCTTGTGAGAGAGTTGAGTTCACTAAAAGTTCACTTTAGATTGATGGTTTTCTTACAATGGAATAAAACTTACATGAACAAAATTTATTCTTGAAAACAATTAATAGAACTTGGCACTACGCTTATCTTGGTGGGTATAGAGTGCGACATCCAGGTAAACCTTCAGGGTGTGAACTAGCGCTATCTGGACGAAATGATGTATCATTGAAATAAAAGTGATGGATTATTTTGACCTTAATTTGCATAGAGTGACTTTAGCAAAGTTTGGAGAAAATCATGGGCATCATTTTCCGATAAAAATTACAAGAAAAACACAAAAACATATTCGTTAAATTCGTGTTTCCGGTTAACCGACCGATTTATTTCCTCCTACAAGTATTGCGATTGTGCCAGATTTTCGAAATTTGGTTATTACCGGAAATATATGTTATGGGGTCCCCTGGAGACGAAAAAAATGTTTTTAGCAAATGTTCAGTGTATGTGTATGTGTGTGTTAGTGTGAGCAGAATATCTCAAAAACATAGAACATGTATTTCCGGTAGGGGGGAAAGTGAATTTCATAAATTTGACACGATCATAGTACTTACTTTAGATCATTCCGAGATTCAGAATGACATTAAGCAATATTTGGGACAAGACATTTGGAGCCCGCCTAGAGCAGAATATCTTGACCTAACTACATAGAGAAATTAATCTTTTAGAAGATCAACAGGGCTGTTGTAATCATAATCTGGTCCTCACTTCAAACTAATATTACTATATATATATATACTTCCATATATCTATCTGTCTGTCTGTATATAATATGACAAGGTTCTTCCTAATAAAACCATCACAATACCTGTTTCAATACTCAGTATTGTACAATTTCAGTTCCCACAATATTTTGTCGCACAGTCATATCATGTTATATGTTTGTATGTAAGTATGCATTCAATACAATTTTTTTTTTTTACATTTCTCAAAAGACAGTTGCAATTGAAATGGAAGTATAAGAAAACGAATCTGTTCCACCATGACTAGGCAATGTTTACTCTTTTGTAGTATTCCTCCCTCTCACTCTGTCTATCTGTCTGTCTGTCAGTATAAGAACATATAAAACTATTTCACTATCGTAGAAATAGTAATAGAAATAGAACTGAATGTAACAAATCAATATGAGATTGCTAACCAATCTCCTAAAACTGTGTGTGTATATATACATACACATATATATAGACGTAATGTCACAAAACATTCTGTTATATAAGTACTGAGTAGTAGCTGTTATTGATATTTTCACACTGTCTACAATAATAACACACATACACACAAACACACACACACGCACATACACATCGGTCACACATTTCAAATTTTATCCATTACAGATTTCAAGATTTGTACATTTAATACGTTTCAATCAAAGTGAGAATCACTGTAAGAAATGACATTACAGAAAGTATTGCATTTGTATATATTTTTTTTTATAGTTGAATTTATTCTTCACCTTTATTCTTCACTAGTTTACTGAAAGCTGAAGTCTTTTTTACGTAGTCAGGGTAGTGGCCTCATTCACAACACTCAACCTAGGTCCAACCAACCTAGATCTGTGGAACCGCCCAGTAGCGAGAGAGAATTCAAGCATTTAAATAACTCGACTCAATGGTTGAAAAAGATGGGAAGGGGGCTCCGAGATGGCACTTAGACAGAGAGGGCCGCACAAGCAAGGAAGTCCTTCATCCTGTTATCTGGGATCGGGGAATTCATGTAGAAAATAAGATTAGAATCTTCCGAAGTCACAGACCTGGACTATGAACGATAGATAAAGGTCAATAGTTAATGCTACGGAAATGAATTATTGGAGGAGGTGCATGCGAAAAAAACAGATAGACGGATAGTCTCCGTAATAATAAAAAAATTAAAGTTTAGGGATTAATTTATCTATAAATAAGGGGATAATCCGCAATAAATTAAAATGGTATGGGCATGTAAAGAGAATGGTTAGAGAAGGTGGCCGAATACAAGATTCTAAATACAACATAAACGCAAGAAGAAGAAGAAAAAGTAGGTCCCGAGTGATGAAGTAGAAGAGGAAATGCATGAAAAATTTATAGAAAACTAGAAGAAGGCAACTCTGGGAAAAACAATAAGTTTAGGAATAAGAAAGAAAAGAGCAAAAGGTGAGTCATTGATACGGACATGTAAATAACAAATGATATATACATATATATCGTATTCCTAAATGTTTGAATTTATATACATAACAATTTCATGGTTGAACTATGAAAATATGTACATAAATCCTAATTATGCCTAAAGGCCCAGTGGCAAATAGTATACTCTATATATATAAATACAATGCAAATTACCCCGCCTAACTTGCTTGCCTATTTCCGCCTCCCACTACAACAACATATCGCACACACTCAGCTAACAAACTAAGGGCAGAATGGAACAGTAAGAAACAGAACTTAGCTGCGGGGCGATCCAGGCCCACCTACTCATACCACTTCTTACATACATACATACATACACACATACATACATGTAAATAAAGTGATACTAAAGCTGTGCTTTCACACACATATACTGGATTGTCGTTTTTTTTTCTTTCTTTTTTATGCTTGGCAATGTTGATGACGTAGTTATATAGTATGTGTACATATATAGGAGTGTAAAGTTCATTTGCAATAAAGTGTCGTTTTGCTACCGGCTGACACTGTATGGTTGGTGTCGTCCCGCCAGTCTAGCCTACCAGAACACATCACCACATCCTTTTACTAGTCGGTTCTCTAACTCTATATCTTAACACATACTGGATGCATAGTAGTGTATGCATATAAAATGAACATAGTTGTATATGAAAAACATAATCTGCTAGTTGGATGACAAAAAACGCTACATAAAATTTTATGCCCTCATGTTATTTTTACTTTCTCTTACTCCTAGTAAAGAGAAAAAGTATTGCAATCGTGTCAGATTTTAGAAATTGTGTATTCACCGGAAATACATGTTTTGGGGCCTGCGAATAAGAAAAAAATTGTTTTTAACGAATAGTCTGTGGGTGTGTGTGTGTGTGTGTGTGTGTGTGTGTGTGTGTGTGTGTGCGCGCGTGTTTTCATAGAATATCTCAAAAATGAAAACTCGCAAGGAGCTCAAATTAGGTATTCCGTTTAGCCACTACCACCATATGAGACTCGAAGATTTCGGGCATAATCCAACAACCGGAAGTGCGACTTTACTCAATGGTATTTTCAGTTGTTCGTGATTTCCTCGAAAACGGCTCCAACGATTTTCTTTAAACTTCCTATATTAGCTACACACACACACACACACCCCTATCACTTTTATTTGAAACACTTTCCCGGGAAAAATGGGATTTTTTAGGGGTTCTAGGGGGAACAGTGGCGTTAAGCTTCTATATAAAGTACCACTTCAATACAATGTATGGTTCTAGCACTTGTGTAATATTAATATACATTAGAAGCACTGCTAGAATTCCAAATTTGAAGAAAATCAATTAATCGGACGTGCGACTTTACATAACAGATTTTTGAGTTATTTGTTTATCTCTAATACGTCTATAACGATTTCCTTGAAACTTGGTATGCAAACTAGACAGATCTAAACGTATCACTTTTACATGAAACATGAATTGTCGAAAAAAAAAATTAGGAAAGAGAATAGCTAAGTGGTTAGCGAACTGGACTCGCACGCGGAGGTTCCGGGTTCGAGTCCAGCTGTGCTGCTCTTAGATTTTCTCTTTTTAGGAGCCTCTACAGCTCACTGTCCGGTGATGGACAGTGTTGTCTGTAACGAGAGAACACTGTCCAGAGGGCGGCATTGCATTGAGAATGCTTTGGATGCCATTGACCATAGATGTTGACGCGCCTTAAATTTATTAAAAAAAAAATAGGAAAAAAGGGTTTGAATAGTTGCGCTGAATTTGTGACGTTAAATTCGAAATGTTGTTTACAGTCAGTTCAGTGTTTTTGATGCGCTCTACAGGACCGAAATATAATCACTTCTCTCCCTGCCAATATAATAACCAATATAATTCTCTATAAATATGATTCGTGTAACCAAGTTGAATGAAACCTGATGGTGTCTTAATAGTGGAAAACTGAAAAAAGAACTGATTAGTAAAATCAAACTTCCGCTTGATCGATTTTCTTCAAACTCTAAATTTGGCAACACATTTAATTCTAATAAATATTATACATAGTTGAGGGAATCGTAAATAGTGCTGAATAACTAATACAGTGCTATAGAAGTACCACTTCACCCCTCACCTTAAATGAATTTTATCGGAAAAATATTTTAAATAGAAAATAGAGCACTTCAATGTGTGTAGTTGATAAGCCAAATTTTGAAGAAAATCATGGGAACTGTTTTCTAGAGAAAGAAACTAAGAAATCCATTTCGGTGGCAATTTTGGAAAAACGTCGTAGTTGGGCCTCCTGGTAGAACTTGAACGAATACATTCACGAATCACACACACACGGAATCACACGAATCACGAATCACACGAATCACAAATAGAGCTGTGAGAGAGAGTCAAAACATGTTTAGGAACAACATGGATATGCATGCTATGACGGATGAAATCCCCAGATGTTATCCAGCATTGCGGACCCATCATCATATTCCACTATTCAAAAATATGTTTACTTTGGGTAATGTGGTCATTGTTTATAATTAATGATTGAAGAAATAAAAAAAAAAAAACGTTTATTGTTAGTAGTCTCCCCATAATCGAATACCAGGCTCACCTTTAAATTATGGAATATAAAAAGAAAAAAAATAATAAGTAAATAATAACGATTCGATCCGATGAAGTATAAAGCGGAATGGTACGGTGAAGAAATGATTGGCCGATGTGCGCATGTCCAGTAATATGCTTCACAGAGTGTAGGAGATGCTTTTTATTTTCTCTCGCGGTATCTCTGTTCAAACATCCAGATCTTGGTGGTCTCTTCCTTGGTCTTCTCATAGGAGTAGGAGAAAAAGAACATCAGGGACTAGGCCGGCGCTTCTTACGATACAATACTCTCTCGCTTTCTTTCTCTCTTCTCTTTGGACCGACATACAGACATATAGAGGGAGAAAATATGTCTACGATAATCTTCATAAGCATTTATAATTGACCGGATGTGCGGCGGCCAAACACACATTATATCCAGTGAGAGTATTTAATGTTTATTAAATATTCATACAAAACTTTATTCAATAATAATAATAATAATAATAATAATAATAGTGTATAAAAGAAAAAGCACCTAAACATTAATTTAGTTTGAAGTTAAAACTATAAATTTAATTATATGTTCGGTAGAAAAACTGTTTTCCTCTAAATTTTTAGAATTAAAAGAAAAAAATATCTGGTGTTACATTTTCTCTCACGACAATTCTCAGTACTGAGAAATTTTCTTCGAAGAGAATTAACTTTTACTTTCTCTTATTTCCTAGTAAGAGATCCTATAGCCAGATTTTTCTAAATCGAGTTTTCACCTGAAATACAAGTTTTAGGGTCCCCTGAATACGAAAAAAATGTTTTTAGCGGATGATCTCTCTGGGTGTATCTGTGTTTAAACGTAATATCTCAAGTCGCAGGAAGCTCAAACTTGATATTTCGCTTAAGTACCACCACCGCATCTGATACGAAGATTTCGGCAAAATCATTCATCAATCGTTGACTTTACTGAATGTTTTTTTTTCTTCAGTTTTTCTTGATTTTCTCATAAGTGGTCAAAGCAATTCTCTTTAAACTTTAAATGCTTGCTGCATATATAAAAACGTTATTTGAAACACTTTTCTGAAAAAATTAATTATACCGGGGTATTGTACGTAGTTCTATCAATTAATTTAAATTTAAATTTTCACAAGCTTCGTTGATTTTGATGTGGGAATGCTCCATATAAGGCCGCACGCGTATACACGTGATATTCCCGCCACCGTTTTTATGGCCGGCCAAACTAAGCATTGTAATTTGTAATTAATTTTAAAGAAAATTTCTTAATTAAATTATATTAATTAAAGTAAGAAGCGTACGAAGTAAATACGATATTGAAATTTCTTAGACAACAGAGAATGGCTTACAGCTTTCACAAATACCATTTTTTTTTTTAATGAAATTTTGCTTTCTAAATGGACTTTACTCTGGCGGATCTTCTTCGACCTATCGTTTCCGCTTCAGGCGGGTGATTAACAATTTCATGTTAGGGCTTTTAATAAAATAGGGTTAGGGAATAGGTTACTACTACAGTAGTAGTAGTACTAATAGTTAATATATATACTTCTCTGCCTAGTAATAGTAATATTAGATGAAGCGCATAAGTGGTGGAGAATATGCAAGTGGTGGGGGTAGCCTGGAGGGCATTAGTTGTTGTTTAGTTGGGTGCATGCCCCCGGGGCCGTAATTCAACTCACCCTCATCGGCCGGCCTTCCTCCATCTGCACACAACAACACAGCCACAGATCGTATGCCGCCAAAAGTAACATTGTTCCTCCCTCCGTCCCACCCACAGTCCTTAACCGTTCCCCTCTAATATCAAGCGCCCCACTTCCATCTTTAATCTTGTAATAATTCTATGAATAAGTTCCAAGGTTTTCCGTTAACAAATGTTATTTTTTATATTCCCTTTGTTGCAGCCCTTATATACAACCTTTGATGGCTTGCTGCTCTCCTGACTAGCATACTTTCCCGGCCAACCAAAAAAAGAAGGACTTGCAGCGCAGTCTAGTAGAGCGTCGTAGTAACAAACTGTCAACTTTCCTTCTGACTATACTCAGACTTCCTCTTATCTGTGGTAATGGTGCAGTGCCTACAATACTACTTGGGACATAGACAGCTGCTCCGTCGGAGATGATACCAAACGTCGTACTTATGCAACAGTAACTGTCTCCTTTATTTACTTATTTCTCCCAGCCACAACCATCTCCAATAACGAAAACCTTGTAGCCTTAATTATTGACATCTGCATTTCCAACCAATATTTTTTTTTTCTTTTTTGATATATAATTTTGTTTTTCATTAATTAGTTCCCATACTTTATAATTTTTTCTCTTTTACTTTCTCTTACTACTAAAAGAGAAAGTATTGCAATTGTGTCAAATTTTCAATATCGAGTTTTCTCTCGGTTTTGAGGTTCCCGAAAAAATGGTTTTTAGAAATTGGTCTTCCTGTGGACAGCACAATCCTAAAACGGAAAATCCGAGTTCGAAGGAAATCGGTTATTCACGGGAAGTGCGTCTTTACTGGACTTAGTTTTCTGCGGTTTTCTATATAAAAACACCAATGGACTTCATTAAACTTGGTACACAAACTATAATACTTACAGAGAGGCGTACTTCCGTCTGAAACTGTTTCGAGAAAATTCATTTAATGGTGATTTCGAGGGAGAGGGAGATTATGCTTTCCTCCAAAAAGTCGTTCTACATTATTTTCATTAATTAAAATTTAGATTTTTCCCGTTCATTTCCCAATTGAAAACAACTACATTTAGTAAGAATTATATGTTTTTTAGAGAGTAGTTATGATTAGCTATGTTGTTAATTGAAGTAAGGAAAAGTGATGTGAGTGTTTCACATCAGATTTTTTTTTACAGTATTGTAATCGTGTCGAATTTTCGATATCGAGTTTTCACCGGAAATATCCGTTTTGAAGGTCCCCTGAGTCCAAAAAAGTGGTTTTTAGCAAATGTCTGTGTGTGTGTATGTATGTGAACAGCATAGCTCAAAAACGAAAAACCGTAGAAAGTTGAAACTTGATTACGTTTAGGTATCACCATAGGATCTAACGGTGCGTTAACTGTCAAAATTCCTCAACCGGAAGTACCACTTTACTAGTTGTTTTTTTTTTACGTTTTTGCGATTTCAAAAATGGCCCCGACGATTTTCTTTAAACTTGGTATATCAACTACATATACAAAGAGCTACAACTTTTATTTGAAACATTTCTCCGGGAAAATTCATTTAAGGGCACTTCAGGGAAGGGAGGTTAGGTTATCATCTTAACTGCTATTTCAGTTTATTAGACAATTCTGTCATCTAAATAATTTTAATTAGAATTAAATATGTTTTTGAAATTCCGAGTTTGAAAAAATCGGATAACCGAGTTTACATTACCACCTTTACTAAATGATTTTTTTCACTTTTTCGCGATGTTCTCAAAAATGTCTCCGACGATTTTCTTGAAACTCCTTATATAAACTAAACATACAGAGATCTACAACTTTTATTTAAAACATTTCTCTGGGGAAATTCATTTAAGGGCACTTTTAGGGGAATAGTGGGGTTACAGCTTCCTTTAAAGTGGTATCATAGTTGATTATACAATTCTATCATCCAAACAAAATTAATTAGAAATAAATAGATGGTCAAAATTCCAACTTTTAAGAAAATTAGTAAGCCGGAAGTGCGCTTTTACTGAACAGTTTTTTCAGTTTTCGACGAATTTCGTTATATTTGGTACACAAATATAACATTTGTCAATTCTAATTTTAAGAACAGGAGTAAGAGAAAGTTGCGTGAGTGTTTCACACCAGATTTTTTTTTTACTTCAATTGTTGACCTTCCACATAGTGAAACAATAAATTTACTGGCTCACAAAACATACACTCCGCCTAACCAAGGAGATCTCCTCAAGATATTTGTCGTGATAGGGAGGGGGGAGACCTCTGCGAACTTTTTTAAGGTGCGCTCACATTTTCTGGCAGCAAAGGAAAAGTATCCTTATCTACGTCAATATGAAAAGCTATGGCTGGTCGTAAGTTTATGCGGAGATCCTCTTAGCACGCACATTCTAAAATAATATGTTCCCCTGTTTCCTCTTCACCATAGTGACAACTGTAGAGAAATCTGTAGAGACTATTCTTTTACCTGTTGTCGTATCGGGCAAAAATATAGAGGTTGTTCTTCCTTTTAAAGACATGGACCGAGAGAATTTCTATTTTTCTAGAAGATCTTGCTGAATATTTTCCCTTCTTGCATTTGTTAACCAAATCCTGTAGTTCCCACCGAAATCTCCAACTGGGAAGGGTTACACTGTAATTCCCGCCAAACTCGTTGTTTCTCCCCTTCTCGAAAAAAAATTAGGCCCTATTTTTACAACTTCTAAATCCAGTGGAAGACATCCTGCCAAATCCTGTATTATGTAATGTAATGTAATAATAGAAAGTCATGTGAGTAATCCACACTTATTTATTATTTAGTTGTAAAAATTTGCAATAAAGAGAGAAGATATAAGCCTATATATATATCTGATATTTTACACAAACACTAAAAGCCTATTCTTACAATTATTAATCAAACAGGTGAGAGACTTCACCCCTAGAATTGTTTGTTACATTGTTGTTGTTGTTATTATTACAAAATTGAAGATTCGTGCGCCTCCTTTTTATAATAAGATCGCTCCCTCAACATTACATCAATTACTCCCTCTTGCACGTTTAAAGCTCGCTGGGTACTGGCTGGTTAGTCTTCTTTCTTTCCAATCAATATCTGCGAACTTACAACTTCAGTCTTTTTTGAAAAAGAAAGAAAAAAGATACCTAAGCCCCCGTTGGATTTTATAAATGTAGAGATGAAGTCCCACGAGTTCTGTCAGTCTGTCTCTCTTTCTTTTTCACTCTCTCTCTCCTTACTTATTATATTAAAGTGAAATAGAATTTGTATTTAATAATCAAGTTAAACTATATGAAGAAAGACAGAGCTATACAGAGCATACTCATCGTGTCCACACAAGATCGATGGGAGAATAACTAAGAAATAAATTGAATCTCTTTTCTCTTTCTTTAAAGATTATTCCTTCAATATATATATATATATTTATATATATATATATATATAATCATAATAAAAAGGCCAATTTCATATAATCATCTTCTATTTTGTTATTCACGCAGGCTCGCGCACGCGCAAACACATTCGTTCAACTTATAAACACTGAGTAAATTATACTTGGGCACCTCGTTTTAAAATACAATTGATTTGAACAGTAAGAGATGAGAAGCGATAGAGCAGCAAACTCGATTATTGTAATTATATCTGTCTATATGTAATCGTGTTTAAGAGCGGCCATTCTTTCACACTCAACTTTGCCACACCGTCCTCTAAACATAGTGATGACGAAGGCGAGTGCCTCACAAAATACTAAAAAAAAAAAAATCTGTTTTAAAAATTTAGAACCGAAGTTTTATTTCCGGTTAAACCGATTTTCTTAAAATTTGTAATTCTAGCAATGCCCTTAATGGGCCAAAGTATTAATCTAAAGCGGACTGAACAGTATCATTTTATTTAAATGACATTTTAGTGGTACTGAAACTGCAGCTATATAAGACGATTCGCTAAAAATACTTTTCTTAAAAACTGGAAAAACTGTTTAGTAAAAACGCACTTCCGGTCAACCAATTTTCTTCAAACTTGGAATTTTCGCAACATATTTAAATTAAATGAATTTTCCCCCCCACAAACTGTTTCACATAAATTTTGTAGCTCATAAGATGTGTTGTTATACGAAGTTTAAAGAAAATCGTTGGAGCCATTTTTGGGACAAATCCTAAAAAAATTGGAAAATCCATTTATTAAAGTGATGCTTCCGGTTGAGGAATAAAAATTTGAACTTTCTGCGATTTTTCATCTTTGAGTTATGTTATTCACATACATACAGACCATTCGCTAAAAAATTTGTTCGTATTTACGGAGCTCCAAAATATGTATTTCCGGTGAAAACCGGATATCGAAAATTTGACTCGATTACAATACTTGCTCTTGAGTTAAGAGAAAGTAAAAATGTGATGTGAAACAACCACGTGACTTTTCTTTCTGATTCACATTATTCGTCTAATTGATGTTTTCATTTTCGTTACGACCCCGTATTTGATGTTGTGAAAAGTATATTGAGGTTTGGTCAAAGAATACTCTTTTTTTCACCAACGTTTCGGCAATTTATTGCCTTTTGCCTTTTTCAGGGTAAAAATTTTCCTGTTTGAATTTCTTGAAAACTACAGTTTAACTTGTGATATACCATCACCAAGTGTTGAACAACATATGTGATACTGTATATCACAATTTAAACTGTAGTTTTTAAGAACAGGAACATTTTTACCCTGAAAAAGGCAATAAATTTGTCGAAACGTCGGTGAAAATTTGAAAAAAGAGTTTTCTTTGACCGAGCCTCAGGTATCCTTTTCACAACATTCTACTAGTTGTCACATTTACTTCAAACTAGCAAGTTTTAAATATTAGTTGCTTTTAATATTATTTATATCGGGGGGGGGGGATAATTCTGTATAAATAAGAAGGGCACTTTTGAGGGAAACATATGGTGTGTAGTTCCAACTCTCCGAAAACCCACCCCCTCAATTTTCGCGCTTTTTCGGCAAATAGTTCCAAACAAAGGCGATAAACTTTGTCAAACTGATTTTCTTCAATTGCGGTTGGGTGCGCAGAGCTGCAAGGAATTTCAGCACTGTTCTAAAATTCTCCCCAAAAAAATTATCAAATATGGTTTTTTTTAAAAAAAAACCTTTTTAACCAATTTTTGAGAAAATCGCGTAAAAAGTGAAAAACCATTTAGTAAAGCAAAGTCGCGAACTTCCGGTTAATGTCATTCGCCAATAATGCCTTTTTAGTACGCAGGAATTCTTAAAACATGTATTGCAGTGAAAATTCTTTTCGAAAATTTAACACGATCGTCTACTTCCAGTTATCAGCCCAATATAGACTTCTATTGAATTAAAAAAATGTTTTAGTAGTCTGAAATTCCAAATTTAATTTCACAAAACAAATTGGAAATCTAAATATTTAACCTTTAAACATAATATACTAAAAAGAGAACAGGAACATAAAACAAAATATTAAAAAAAAATAATAATAATAATAATAAGGAAGGTAATATTTGAAGCGATCAGCTGATATTAAAATATAAAATAAAATAATAATGTGTGTTTAGATTTAGAAGGCAGTGCCGACAGAATGATAGAAATCTGATACACACATACATACGTATGTGTAACCTTGAAATGGTCACACACGAATATATAATTTAGTTATTTTTTTTAAAAATAGATTTCTAACATTTTCATAAAGTTATTAAAAATAAAAAGAAGAAGAAGAAAAAAGCGACTGAATGAATTAAAAAAGTAAAACCGCATTAACGTGAAGGTGTTTGACCGAATTGATAGAGGCCACCGACCGACACAGAATGGTCCTTCCTACAAAGTGTTCTGCGCGAATTTTTCTTTTCCTTTTTAATGTGTGTGTGTGGTGTGGGGGGGGGGGGGGGAGTCCTTTATTTTGTGACGCTAAGTATATCCTTTCAATGATTGTTAAGCTATAGAAAAAGTTTGAAAGTGGTTTACAGGTAATTAAACAAACAATCACTCACACCACTTTCTCATACACCAATTATTACAATTATTACAATTTCAATTGACAAATTTTGTTTTCTTTAAACTTGGAATTTTTAATAAATATAAGATGGAGGGATTATACATTGTGCATATTCTGTTCGGATTTTATGATTAGGAGCCATGAAATGCGTCATCTAAGTTTACTAAGCTTCAATCAATTCCAAGAAAAATGGTTTAGAGTTACGCTCCTACGTCACAGACTCCCCGGAAAAAGTCTATTTCTTAAGTTTGAAGAAAATTGTTGAAGCCATTTTCGAGAAAATATCGAAAATCTCAGAAATGGACTCTAGAAAGCTTCACTTCCGGCTAATTAATTTTCTACAAACTTGTCGTTTTAAAACCGTATTTAATGTGCCTTCATTTAAATTAAATAGGAGTTTCAGACATTGGACTGGAATTACTGAAACTTCAGAGAAATTTCAACGTCGAAGCTTCCTAATCAGGATCGAGTTTTGAGGAATAGGATGATTTTGGAAGGGCTTGGATGGAAATGGATGGATGGAAATCAGTTCTTGATCAGAAAGCGGATGCCACTTGTATCTTTAACATTTCGTTTCTCAATATTTGACCTTTGCTCTTAAATTATTTTGTTTCGTCTCCTTTAAACCTAATGCCTAAGTATATTTTCCCCTATCTCAGTTTATATCTTACTTCCGTTGGAATATCCATTGCATGTCATGAGTTTGATTCAATTATTCAGAGTTGAAGGAATGTGGGCCCTTACAAGGCGAAGAAACAATGTGGGACTTCAAGGGCTCTTCTAGATTCATATCTATCTGAATTTATATAGCTCCAACGACATGCTGGAAGGGACTTTTATTCCAGGAAATAATGCTGGACGTTACTATGTTTCATCCTCTGTAGGGTAGTTTCCACTTTATTTGTATCCTGGTATTAAAATATAGTGGTTTCCAACAAAAAACAGGAGGCGTCTGCTTTCTGAACAAGACCTTCATGATCTTTGGCATTTATTGGAAACATTTCTTTTTGGGACAAGAAAATTGAAGCTAAGGAAGCTTTTCTCTAAAGCCACATCCAAAACACTCGTATTCAACAGGACTGCGCATACAGAAATAACTTTAAATGTTCGTGAAACTCGTTCCTCGTTCTTTAGCTTAGCGATTTGTCCGTCCCTTATTGGTGTAACGCGGATTCCAAGATTACGATGTTCATCCTTTTCTTCCCATCAGTATTAAAATGGAGCTCAATAAGTCTTTAGAACACGTGTACTAACAAGGGATCCAGATGTAATTGCAATAAAATAAGGCTTTTTAAATAGAAGAAGAAGAAGACGAACGATTGTTTCACACCAGATTGTCTTATCGGCCAATATCAACACTGACAATAAGCTGGAAAATCCTTTTTTATTTTAGAAGATTATCACTAACACATGAAATTGACAGAAAAATGGAGGGTCAGCCGGCCTGGAGGAACGGATGAAAAAAAAATTGTAGTCAGAAGATTTAGGACGTATAGTATCCAACTCTATTTATCATGGGGAAGGGAAGTTCATTGAAACATGTTTTAGAGGAAAATTGAGTGGTGTGGTGTATGTGTAGGCAGGAGGGAATGAAGGAGTGAGTAGGAAATGTAGAGGTGATGTTTATTGGTGAAGTCCGGTCGGCACAAGGGTCACTTCAGCCGATGGAATTGGTAGAGGGGTCCCTGGGATAGAAAAAAAAAAATCATATTTTCTGATTGGATTTGTGCTGGTCAAGATGTAGGTGTGATGGAGCGTGAAGAAACCAATATTCAAGGCAAATTGTTATCTGCTATATAGATCTGTTGGAGGGGAGAGAGAAGGAGCTGAACGATTCTGAATTTGTAGTTTACTATGCCGTGCTATAAAGGTTCTGGGAGGTACATATTGTTCTGGATTTAATGCCATGCTTATCTTTCGATAAAATGGATAATACAAAAAAAAATTAAAACACTGGATTTTAACGGAAACGCCTGAATATTATTAAGTGTTCGTAATGCAACCAAAAAGTTGATGAGTTTTTTTAATTAATAAAAAAAATCAATAAAATTGTTGGATGCAGTTCTCAGAAAATCGCGAAAACATTTGGTAACGCCACATTTCCGGTTAATTGAAATTTTTTTCCCCATATTGGGGATTTTGGCGTAGCATTTTAACGTACCTTATATTGTATAGACCGTACTTTCTTCTGAAATAGAACTATACAGAAATGTTTAAACGTTGTCGCTCCCGCAGAACCTCCAAAAACAAATTTTCCCGGTCAAAAAAAGGGTCCAGTTAAAAGTAATAGGCCTTTATATGTGTGTAATATGCGGATCATTGTAGCCAATCAATATCACCAACTGGTAGATTGCCAAAATTCCGAGCTTGAAGAAAATCGAAAGGCCGACTTTACTGAATGGCTTTTTTCAGTTTTTGTTGATTTTCACGATATGGATGTATTTCTTTGAACTCGATATACTGACTAAATATATTCGGACGTATCATTTCCGTTTGAAACAATTTTCCGAAAAACATGATTTCAGTGATTTCTGCGGTATTTATGTCGTTAAATTTTCAATATTATTGGCGCTGTCGTCTGGAGTACAATGTAATTACGTTTAAATGGCTGCGTAAGGTTTCTGTATAATGTAACCACCCTACCACTCTAGATTTATATTAGAAATCTTAAAAAAAAGTAAAAGTGCAAATTTTCAAAAAATTTGTCAATTTTATAACTTTCTCATTAGCAGTAAGAGAAAGTCGTGAGAATGTTTCTCACCAGATTTGTTTACTTTGTCTTCTTTTGTAAAATCAACCGACAGTTAGTTACCCACTTCAAAGAAACTGCCGACAAAAGAGTCTCACATAAGGAATGGAGATTAAAAATTTAATATATTTTTAAAAGAAATTAAAATTAAATAATTGTCGCAATTTCTAAAGAATTAAAAGTTTTCTTAAAGAAAGATAAATATTTTTAAAAAACTTACCTTCATTGTTAAAGTGCTGGGTCCATTGTTTATTTTATTTTTAATTTTTTTGTTACTTTCAATTATTTATTTTTACCAACTTAGCGCACACATTATAAAGATTACTTTTCATTCATGGCCGTTTTAATCTGAATTTGTTTTTATTCGAGCATTTTTTTTTGTTTATTCCTTTTTTTTAACTGTTCAATTTTTTCAAAATATTGAAACAGCTGATTAGTTTTAGAAACAGCTGATTTTATTTAGTTTTTCGAAAATCATATGAACCAACGCCATCTTAATTCTTTTTTTATTAACAACTTATTTTTAATGAATAAAACCGTTTTTTAAGTTCAATATAAATTGAAATATATATATATATATATTTTTGTAATATAAAGGAAAAAATTTAGTAGAGACAAAAATGATGTAAAACGGAAATCAAAATAAAGGGTCAAATAAAAAAAAAGACAAACTCAAAATACGATTTCAAACAAAAATTTATTAGCGTATTTTTTTTTTTTTTAAATCTAATCGTCCAAAAAAAAAATTAATAAAATATAATAGAAAGCTGTACAAATAAAAAAAGAAAAATAATGATTTTTTTCTTTTTTTTTCATTTCAGAGCGGAATAAAGCGACTTTTCTATCAACTATATGTACATATATATGGATTTATAATTTTTAATTTAACTCTTAGTTTGTAAAAAAAAAAAGAAAAAAAAGAGAATATGTTAATTGAAAATAAAAACTGATAATAATAAATAAATAAATAAAACTCAATTTCTACTAAAAAAAAAAAAATCTTAGTTGGAATGGGCACTATTGTGTAGCGAGAGATGGTGATTGTTGAGCAACGCCATGTATTTACCGGAATAATTGTGCCAGAAAGCGGCTCCGCTGTTGATCAGGTCTAGACTGGAATAGTTCCATGGCTTGTCTTGTGGTGGGGGCGGTGGCGGTGGAGGCGGTGCTTGCTGCTCTCCGGCCGCCGCCGCCACGGCTGCTGCTCTTGAAACTGCCGTTGTAGAAGATGAACTGCCACTGGCGCCTCCTCCGGTAGTTGTATAATTTGTTGGCGTTGTCTGTTCTTCGCCGGCACTGGACACCGATCCAGGTCGTTGTTCTACCACCAAAGAGGAGCTTGTTGTACTCACCGGTGTGGTATTGCCACCCCCGGCTGTCGTATTATTATTATTATTATTATTACTGGCAGGATTACTGCTGCCAGTTATTGTGCTGGGCGTGCTGCCAGCAGTAGGTCCGCCGCCACTTCCTCCAGTATTGTTGTTACCTTGACTAGCACCGCTAGGATTTACGCCCGGACCATTGCCACCGCCGGAAGTTTGGTTATTGCTGCCGGCTGGCTGTGAACCATTGGAACTTGTGCCGCCGTTACCAGTCGCACTGGAACTTGCACCACCATTGTTGCCATTATTGTTCGAACTGGCCGACATCTGGTTAGCACTCTGTGCGCATCCTTCTGCAAAGATAAGAAACATAAACAAAATTAACATTTTCAAAACCATTTTCGGAATTAGATCTAGGAAAGACACATCAATATAGCAATTATAGAAAGCATCTTGCAGAAATCTGGATAGTGAGCAAAAAGATGCAAAACAGACTAGCCACAACGGAAATGGATTTCTAGAGATCGGTCCGCAAGCAAATTTTAAATGAAATTTTCATCTGAAAAATTGTTTTTTTTTGGTTTCCCCCTAAATTTTACATCCAGAAGTAATACAAAAGTACTTTTTGGTGCTTGTTGGTTAGCGCTGGCCATATAATTCTTCTACACTATGAGACCATTATGTGCCCCACCCTTCAAACCGACATACGATCCAGCAATAACTCCCACAGGACGAGCATTCAACCTATTGTACATCCATTCCAAAAAAGTGTACATTTTTAATTTTTATCATTAATTACTCCAATTTTGTCAACGAACGGATGCCTCTGTCAGTAAAATTATATGTAAACCAAAAACAAGACTTCTAAATTATTAACGAGGTGCTGGAAAAACTTGTCCACCTGCCACATTGATGGAAGCCCTTTTTACTGTTTCTTCTCGGTAAGCGACCCAACCAAAAATAATCGATTACCTAACCAGCTCCTAAACTATACTAACATCTGGCCATGATGTTAATAATAATAATATGGATAATAGGGGGTAAGAAAAATAACTACTATGTTTCCTATATATATATATATATGAAGAAATAATAAACATTAAAAATAGTTAATATTATGTATTTTTTTGGAGATATATATAATAAGAGGGTTTTAGAAAGATCCCTCAGGTATAATCATATGTTCTGTTTTTATATATATTTTTTTTTAGTTTTGAAATTTTATGGAGGAGGTTATTTTTAGATATCAAGAGGGGATGAAAGGTGATGTCGATCGTCTGCAGGGGTACGGACATGTTATCCGAGGGCATAAAAATAATTTACTTTCTATACACCTTGTAGATATATCAGATGATATGTATCTCTAGGAATATAAAAGAGCGATATCTTGAATGGATAAATTGTTTTGGGAATCTTTTCTTTTTTTATGAATACAATTTCAATCAAAGATTTCCATGAGTTTTTCCGAAGATCTCTACTTTTTCTTATATTGCTGTAAAGATATGTTTACGTGCTCTCTATGTGAACTTCCAGCGGAATGCCTGTTTTGAGGGCATGAATATGGAAACGATATGTTTTTTTCAGAGATTTAACAAATTTTATTTGATGCGAGCAGTATTATAGGGGTTCGAGATTCCCAAAACAACCTGGTAGCGAAGATCGTAATTACAAGGGCGTGCTGGCAACAAGCTCTCCTTACTAAAAATTGCCGTCTCTGCTCAGACCTTGGCTCTTCGCGGGCTGTTGTGTGTGTTGGTTATAGTTTTTACTTCCTCTTACCGCTATAAGAGGGACTATTGAGACAAATGGTTCTGGTGCGGAAATAGCTGCAACTCTAGAGCTCCTCTAGAGTGCCACTATAGAGCAAACTTTTTCCGGAAAAATTAATTTTAGTTCAGTAAATTCTGGGAAAACTATGCGTGAGGCATCACTTCCAACTGTCGACGCAATTTTTTCTGGGGGATGACAAAAGAGGTGCTGACATGTAAAACTTAGTACAACGTACACTTATATGGCTGCTATAAATTCCATTGCAACAAATTTGTTTTTAGGTGGTTCTGAGGAATCTAAGACGTTAAAATTCAAATGTGTTTGTTAAATATTATTGGCGCTCAATACAATATATACATTCTCCAACTCCCTCTGTTGGTAGGTTGGCACTTGACCCCCCACCGTTACTATATTTTATTAAACATATAAGCGAAATTTGAAATTTAAAGAAAATCTGCCATTTTATATGTAACTGTATTAAGTGGAGTAAGAGAAAGTTGTGTGATTGTTTCACATCAGATTTTTTTCTATCGCTTATATTAAACAAAGTGAACAGACTGAAGGGAAGTTTTCTCCCCTTGTACAGGTATGATGTTATATCATGAAAATGGGAAAATAAGTTTTGGGAAAATTTTCCTACACAGTTGCCAACACTGATGTATGTTTAGCTAGTATATTGCAGGGGGGAGAACAACTTGTGGTGGGTGTATATAAGACGTTGAACGTGCGTAAACAGCCCCTTAAGGGATGAAGTATCTCACTTGGATGCAAATAACATACAATACTGTTCAGTTTGCTTTAACTACAAGAACATCCGGTCTAAAGGGCCCCAAGTATTACAGTGGAAACATTTAAAGGATTTACTAACAATTACCTTTACATACAATCGGGGCGGCCTTCTAAACTTTGGGTTTACTGCTGGAAGTAAAGTAATATAGCAGAGAGCATTATTTCGTCTGGGAGGTATATGGGATAGGTTACCCTGGTCCTAGCAGCAGTGTCAAACAGGCAAGATTGTTTGATGGATGCAAGGAATTGAATCTGTTGAGGAGAATTAATGACAAAGTGGCCGGGATGGGGATGGAAACAAGATACCCTGAGCCAGTAAGTGGGGAGGGTGTTATTTACTTGACGAGCTATCTTGATTCTATTAAATTCCTTCTGAGTGAAATTGAATAATAATTAATTTTATAATTAATACAGAATGGAAATGGTTGTGTTTGTTTGTTGAAGGTATTCGCCACCAGGGAGAGCTGAGCACTTTATATTAATGGCTTTTAAAGGTTTTTACTCATTTAGTTTATTCAATTAATTTCTTTCTGAATATAGCTTTGTCTTCGTTTACTGCTAAATGTAATGTTTTTCCTTTAAACAAAAATGGAATTTTAGTAAATTGTTGGTCCTCCGTGCAGGATAATCAGGAAATGGAGGGAAAAACTTCTTTTTTCCCATACTTTAGGGATCGTGATCTTTGTAACTCCGGTGAATACTCAAAGATTTTTGTGTATTTATTTAAAATAACCGACAGATTTTGCAATCTCAATAACCCTTTACACTCCCAGAACTTAAAGTCGTTCTTCTCCTTTGGGTCAGTTTCACGGTCCATATATTATCACTAACATATGAAGATTTTGTTAACTATCAATTTTATTAAATGTTTTTATGTTTACTATAGTTATTAATCATTAATCCTACAGCACTCAACGAGTCCCTGTCATAACTCGACGTATACCCGTATGAGGACAGGATAGATAAAATTCACTTAGTATATGCTCCAAATGAAGTAATCGTGTGGATGCAATTAACTCGAAGTTCAGCGCAAGGATTTGAACAAACTTCAAAGCATGCTTCAAAACTTGGTATAAATGTTGCTGCACTTGGATTCTGCAAGATGAAATGAAGTGGCTACTGGTTGACGAGTAGCCAAATCTCTCTAATTCCCCGGGGGTATCCCAATCTAACAACCTTGTCACTTTCCAACATTTCAGAGGGACTTCGCACATAGTTGATATGTAATATTTTATTTCAGTGAATCCATAACAAGGAAACAGCTCACCACAAAATATACTCGTTCCCTTCCGCCTAATTTACACTTTTTTACAGAGGACTTTGTAGAATGTAGGATAGGTACCACAAGGAGCTTCTGAATATTAGGTCATAATGCTTTTGGCTTTATGTCGGTGTCTCTTCACTTATACACATCTGTGTATGCATGGCGCTTGTCCAAGTGATAGCATTAGTACATAGCTTTATGAATATGAATGTGCTGTGCAACTTATTTATGCAATAGAGCAGTTATTATTACCCGAAAGCTAATGGGTACCCGAAAGCCGGGGCCTAAGCCAATTTTTAAAAAAAGCCGTTGCTAAGGGATCTTCCCCAGAAATCTACAGTCTGGCTGCAACATCTTAAGATACCCTTAATCTGCAAATCCTCCAAGCATTCCCATGAGAGTGTTGCCCACGCAAATATTGGTGATATACCGTTTCCCTGACTCCATTGTCACACTTCTGACACAAAGGACTAGACGGCCTGCCTATATTGTGCAAATGACTGGCTACCCAAGCGTGTCCAGTCAATGCGCCCATGAGAACCCTCAATTTTATCCTGCTCAATTCCAAGTCCCCCTGGAGTGCTTATCCAATTCCCTATTCTTTCATTATTTCACTTCCCTGTTGCAAAATTGCTTGCTGAGGCTACTGCTAGTCCGGTAACACAAAACGGTAATGTGGATCCTACCTTCTTCTAACAGAGCAGTAAATGCATTTGTCAGAATATTTCGATGATAACCAAGCCAAGTGTTATTGGAAAAAGGAGAGAACATTATGGATTAGTCCATATTGATTTAATAACAATTTATTGAAATTATATTTATTTTAATTTGTTAATTCAACTTGATTATGGCTTCGTGTAGCTGGTCAAAAGATGCCTTAAGTGCAAAGGATTAAGAAATCTCTTTATTTTAACAGCTGATAAATTAACAGAAAATAAAACAGTGCAAATAACTACCGGCTAAAATTCTAAGCGCTTCCGGCGGGGCGCCTGCCGCTTTAAGTGCTTCTTCTAACTGTGTCCTTCGTTTCATTTCCAAATCTAATTGGTCTTGTAAACGTCTCCTTGCTTTTCGTTCCTTGCGCAGCCTCTTTTGGTATACAACTGCAACAAATAAGAAGAAGAAATAGAAAATTAGATATTAGTTTAATGCAATTTTATTTTGTAAAAATCTTTAAGAGATTGATTTTTGACAAAATTATGTCGATGAACAGGAAGCTGGTGCACTTAGAAAAAAAAAATTAAAAACTGCTAAATATACTAAAGAAGAAGAAGAAGAAAAAACTGGTTAATTATATTTTCAAACTATACAATTAAAAACACTGCCAGACAGACAGAAAAAACAACAATGCCTTCTAAATTAATAAAAACTAAAACAAACTTTGTTTTTAATCTATCGATAAAATCGATATCGACACAATGGAGTCACTTCAGCTGTTTTCTTTTTTGACATTCATCAATATACTACAGAACAAAATGTCTGCCTTTGATTTATCTGACCTCACACATACACACAGACCGACAGATATATATATATATATAATAAATTAATCAGTTATATTGTTCTATAAATCCTATTGAAGTGTATATGTGCGGAGAGGGGGAGGGAGCTGTGTGTTGGTGTGCTGAGATAATAACAATGTGATAACAAATCTCATAGGTGGTCTTCTTATTCTGTCGTTTAATTCTTTTTGTCTGGGATGGGACACATTTTTATTTTTGTATTTCTGGTTTACTGTTGTATTTCTTGTTTGAAAAAATATATTATTCGAATTTATGGAAGCTGCTACAAAGCCAAATAAAAGGATACGAATCCATGTGGAAGATCTATTGTGGATCAGTAGCGTGTCTGAGTTTGTACACTGTATGAATCATCTCAACTACTTCAGTACTAGCTGAAACCAGAATATTGTGATTCCATGCAACAGACTAGGCAGCCCCACTACAGCACTGAGTTCAATGGGTCATAAGATCGAAATTGTTTTAGGAGTGCTTTGCAGGAATTATAGGATTATCCTTGGAGAGGTAGGGGGGGAGTGCCTGGATATGTGGCTTGGAGAGTAATTAGATGGCCGACAACTTTACTAAGAAAGTTGCAATTACCTCTTCTCATGTGATAAGTGATCCAAACTCTTCTCCAAGAAGAGCCTAGAAAGGAAAGCAACAGAGCACACTGGCCCCCGGAACTGTAACAAATAGAACAGCTTCTAGACACTATGATAGGAAAAGAATCTGGACGCGTGCAGCAAAACATACTCTGCCTTCAGTTAGCAGGTTATTCTTGCGGGGTTTTCGTAGACTCAGAGGAACTTGATAAAGCTGGGCACCAAGAAGTGACAATGCTTGCGTATTTTCATGGGGAAATGAAAGTGTGACTCCAAATCAGTTCCTGTTAGCCTGCGATGTTACCATTTAGAGAGTGTTTAGAATATACCCAGGGTATCGGACAAGGCCCTTCTTAGAATCATCTCATGTTATGAAATTTCCGAAAGTAAAAGAATACCTGTATTCTAGGAGAGTATA
Organism: Triatoma infestans; assembly: GCA_011037195.1. Classification (NCBI taxonomy): domain Eukaryota; kingdom Metazoa; phylum Arthropoda; class Insecta; order Hemiptera; family Reduviidae; genus Triatoma; species Triatoma infestans. The sequence continues at coordinate 36,440 of JAAEAF010007985.1, forward strand.
CTCGGCTAGGCATCAATAAGGAAGGAGAGTGGTGGATAAGGTCGATATAAATGTGGTGTATGTTGTTAAGATGGATTAGCTTTGCAGGAGACGCTAAGACTCTACTTTCTCTAAAATGAAAGGGCACTCGCCCTGATCTTCACACAAAGCTAACAGTACTACAGGACCAGACACTACAACATTAATTAATCGACAACATGATCATAATCGTCGACAAATGAACGTTATTCTGAATTAAAGACTATCCTATGTGGAAATTTCTTATTAATGTTGATAATTCTGCAGCTTTTTCTGTTTCTACCCAGAAACCGAAGCAGTTGCCTTTGTAGTGGTTATTATCTACTTGATCAGAACTTGATGACTAACAATTTTTTAGCCCATAACTGTTTGTTTCTGGATGTATTCTAAAAGGATGAATTCTAATATCAAATGAACATTAGTATGATCTGTATGGATTTTTGAAACCAAATACATGCAAAAAGGCAGCGTATCGAAATAAACCATGATATCATCAAGGCCATCATGATTGAAGAAGCTCAAGAGAGCTCGATTATCGGTTGTCGATTTGAAAATATCATGTAAGAACCAAGAGTTTAACTAGTTTTTTTCAACGAGATAACTTCTTTTTCCTTAATGATGGCCGTAAATACGCCTTCGCTTAGAAGCTCCAATGTTCACTATATCATTATGAAATCTTTTTACTAGAAATGCCAGTTTTCTTGGCAATTCTACAAATTCTTGTTCTAGTCATTGTTCCAATATTTAAAAAAAGTAAAGATATGACATCCAAGTTTTGTGAAAAGATCGGAATAATATAGATATTTAGAGCGGGTTATCCAGCTAACTAAATGTTTGGTAGAACAAAACATGAGGCCCCCACCATTTTTTTTTTTTTTTTCTAAACATGTACCCTGAAGAGGAATAAGAGAAAGATAAGTAAGAAGAAACGTAATGTTGGTAATCTTAAGATGGGATATGTAAAGTTCACAGAATATAATGTTTTAAGTTTGTATATACTCATATAGTGTACACTTTATTGTTATTAGTATTAGTTAGTGTGAGACCAATGTAACAATGTAACATGTAATAAATTAACATAATTAACCTCCCACCCCACTCTGCCCCCTATCATACTGCCTCCACCATCTTTACCTTAGTTACTGTGCCCATCTTCTTATGTTCGTTACTTATTTTTTTCGCCTCTCTCACTCTCTCTCTGTCTCTTCATTGAACATCCCATTTTACCAGGACTACACACTTACTAGTACATACGCTGATGAAGGTCACTTAGACTTACTAAAACTTTAAGTACATTTAATGCCCCTCCAACCATAATAAAAAACAATGCGGGTGGTCTTTTCCATAAATACCAAGCAATTAAAAATAATATCATAATAATAATAAAATTAATAGTTTCTTTTTTGTATTAATGATTCATTTTATTAAAATTAATACTCATTCTACAAATCTACTGTTACTACTTAAATTAACTATATAATTAGTACAATTTTCTGGAATCTGTTGAGGTTTTATATATTTTAATATTAGCAAAAAAAAGTCTGGTGTGAATCATTCACACGGCTTTCTCTCAGAAACCTATCCGGTAAAGGCGCAGTTCCGGTTAATCGAGTATCTTAATATTATATAAAGAAGTTAGAATCATACATTACACTTAAGGTGTGCCTTAGACGAAAACTTAACATTGCTGTTTTCCCTAGAACCACCAAAAAGTTCATTTTCCAAAAAAAATGTTTCAAATAAAAGTGATGGGCATTAATGAGTAAGTAAATAGTAAACAAAGTCAAGAGAAAATCGCGAAAAACTGAAAAAAAGAAAAAAACATTACACTTGCTGTCCCTGCTTTTTGTTTCCGTTATAATCTCGAACACAATTCCAATGATTTACTTCAAGATTCATACGCCATCTAGGGCTAATAAATGCCTATCACTTTTGTTTAAAAACATTTTTCTGGTGCAATTGTTTTTAGAAAAGTTTAGGGAAAAAGTGTGACGTCAGATCTCAAGTGATGTTCTGGTTTGGTGAAGGTCCATGTCTACCGAATACAATGTACCAACTTCTAATATTTAATTGCGCCTATCTGCACAACCAAAATATACTTCTTATCTATAAATGTACCCCTTAGAACTTGTTTGTATGAAGTTTCAAATGTGCAAGAAAATTTCTCAATTTTATACTGGTAACAACTAAGTAAGAAAGTGGAAATAATACGATCGTATCAAATTCAGTTTTCACGGGTAACACATGTTATAAAGGCACCTGTGTACATAGCAATGTTTGTAGCGAGGTTTGCCTGTGGGTGTGCGAATAAAATATCTCAAAAACGTAAAATCGCAGAAAGCACAAACTTGGTTTTCCGTTTAGGTATTGCCACTGCAGCTGACATGAGGGCAATAGCCATTAACCGCAAGTGCAGCTTTACTGAATGGTTTATTTTTTTACTTTAGTTTTTGGTGATTTGAATCGAAAACGACCCCATCGGATTTTTTTTTTAAATCTTCGTATACTATCTTCACACAAAAATACCTATTACATTTATTTAATACAACCACTTCATTATAATATATGGTTCTACCATCTATATAATATTAATGTACACTAGAAGCTTGCTAGAATTTCAAATTTAAAGAAAATCAGTTATTCTGAAGTGCGACGTTACATAATTTTTTTATTTTTATTTCCTCTAAATAACGATTTCCTTTAAATTTGCAATGCCAACTGAACCTAGGGCTTTTTATTTGGAACATTTTTCCGAAAAAAGTAAATGATTTTACAGGTTTGTCTGAAATCGGCGACGTAAATTTCAAATGTGTGTTGTCTTCTGGAATACAATGAATCATTTCTTTACCTGTCTGTGTAGGCAATTGTCCCATACCCTCTAAATCTAGATTTACATCAGGATAAATGAGTAAAATTTGAACTGTAAAGGAAATTTGTCATCATATATATATATAAAATTTTATTAACAGTTGTAAGAGAAAGTTGTGTGAGTGTTTCATATCAGAATTTTCATATGCCGGAAGGTAATTTTTATACAAGTCTGCTGAATGATTTGAATTTCTTTAAGATATTAAAACAAGCAGCTATCTGAGCAAAACAGCTGATCTAATTATTTATATTTGTTTTAAACGTTGATACGTCACAAAGAAAACTTATTTTAGGGCGTGTAAATAGATGGAAATGGAGAGAATAGTAATAATATTAGTGGAAAGGGGAAGATATATATATATATATAGTGTGTATAGAATGATACATTGTAGTAATAATGTAGTTAATAATTGGATCAAATATAGTGACTAGACATCACAGACAGACAGAGAGTGAAAACGTTTAGATAATAAAAGGGTATGTAGAGTATGTTGTGGGTGTAGAGCAGTAAAAGTAGAGACAGAAATGAAAGAAGAAGTGAGAGAAGAGTAAGAGAGACTGAGGGGGGTGTGAGAGAGAGTGAGAGGAGGTGATGCACACAGCACACAGCTGATTGACGCTACATCATACTCAGAGTAACATCATTTTATAAATTGCACAGGACTGTTCTCCCTGGTGATCACAGACATATACACTACATACGACAATTTTATTTGTACGATAACAACAGTTAGCAGCAACACTGGTAGTCATCATAATGGATGCTTTAAGTGGCATTTGTCACCACCCCCTCACACAGTACTCTGTGTACTCGGTGTGTATATTTCACCATCTCGGTCAAAGGAGCCACTCAGCTCGGCTAATAGTGATCACTGATCATAATAAAAGAAAATAAAATACTATCTCTGTGACTAACAGCTCCTCAAATTGCTTCACCCAAACCATTTTGTTTGTTTGTTTGTTTACGTTGCTCATTAGCAGACAAAAATGTCCAGTGTGAATAACTCAAACGATTTCCTTATTGCAGTTAATATCAAATTTTTGCGAAATTTTCGAGTTTTCACACGAAATATATGTTTTGGAGGTCCCTGAGTCTTCAGATTATAACTAAGGCTAAAGATACAGCATTAAACATACTGATCTAGTTCCCATAGTATTGGTATCGTATTCGGGGAAACCGCGGTGATCTTGGAAAAAAAAAATCATTTAACGAAATCGCATTTCCGGCTGTGGGTTTTAACCACAAAACCGTCAAGGTCCGAAGCGGTGGTTTATTTGCACGGAATATCAAACTTGAACTGCCTGCATTGTCTCGTTTTTTAAGCTATGTTCTAGAAATAGGCACATACACAAAGGCACCAGCATTTCTCAACTCAGAGATCTCAAAAACTTCCGGCGGAAAGCATAACTAAACATTTCCGGTGAAAATTCAATTTCGAAAATTTAATTCGATATTTTACAGGAATTAATATAAAAAAAAAATTATTACAGATTTTTTTTGTTATTATTTTAATTTTTAGAGTTTTATCGTCAGTCTTCAGTAATCGATTCATAGCATCGATATTGAACTGTTTCTTTTTCAGTAAATGATAATAAAAATGTGTCGATCTTTGAACCAAGTCCAATCTATGCACCTTAATTTCATCATTGTCATACTTAAAGAGATGGCATTTTAAAATCGATTATGAACAATAAATTATGTAGAACGTCTAGTAGCATGATTAAATAGCAATTTTTTATCATTACTTGTCAAATTTTGTCATATTTATATTGCATATATTTTATTGAAGAATTTTATTAAATGATGCATTATCTGGTCAGGGTTTACACAAGCCTGAAGGCATAATCAATTACCAATCAATAAGCGAGACAGTAATTTAGACCTCGATTACCCACCTTGCCAACTGGGTCCAACTAATTGAAAGTCAACTAAAGATGATATGAAACTGGAAAATGTCTCTGATGCTTTCCAGCTCTGCGGAACCAACCACCACAACAAAGACGATATATTTACGCTACTTATAATAAGCTTTAAAATATTATAGAACTTTAATATGTAATTAAAAAATGAAACTATATATATATAATGACCTTTTTTTTTACCGGAAATACGTCTTTTAGCTCACCTGACTCGATTAAAAAATATTTAAAAAAAAACGAAAAATCATAGAATGCTCAAACTTGATATTCCGCTTCGTACCACCATCGTATTTCGAACATGAACGTTTCGGTCAAATCCGCCAACAAGAAATATGATTTGGAAGATGAAGAAAGATGAGTTGGTTCCAGCTCTGCGGAACCAACCACCACAACCACCACAACCACCACCACCACAACCACCACAACAAGAAATATGATGTTTTTCTTCTTTTTCTGTTTTTTAATTATTCGAAGTTAGATATTTTCCGTGATAGCTTCTTTTTGTGGTCATCGACCGGTATCGGGCGTTCGCCCATCATCAGGATGTTTTGTTAAAACAGTGCGATAGTACAGACTTGCAAAGAGCAAAATCAGTTTATACATAGCAAGCTAAAATACAGAGGCCTATTATATTTGTTTGATGGCCATGCTCCCTCAAAAATATTGAAGACTATTAAACATTTTAGTAATAATTATGAGTTTGAAGAAAATTTGTCAATTATAATTACGTAAGTCGTAGTAACAGAAAGTCATGTAAGTGTTTCACACCAGATTATATGCCGCTAAAAGAGGAAATAAAAACTCATACCTATCATATCTCGTCAGCATTGGAAAGATTGCAAAATGTGGCCAGTCCTAATGATAATAAACCTTGACTGTTAACGATCAAAAAAGAGTTATTTGTTTTGACTTGTAATTTTAATTTAAGCGAGCTTTTTTTCTTTCCTTTGTATGCATCATTTTGATTTGTTTTATTGTTTTTAGAACAGGAATAAAAATGAAAGATTTAGTGCAAGGAATGGCCGTCCACGGGAGCGTGTCCTAGAGATACGGACCAAAGTAGATAGCAGAACGTCCCCATTGGTGTTAATAGCGCGGCGCTTAAAAAGAGTTATTGGACTTTGTTGGGGGATCTGTTGTTTGTGTTCACAAATAACTAACCAATAGAATAACACCACCACAACAACAAGACAAACAATAGTCCTAAAAGAAAGGGAATGAAAAGAAGAGAGGTGTCAGGTCGCGGCAAAAGATCAAAAGTTTTTGTTACTTGTTCGCTTTATTTGTGTCTTTTTCCTTTTTTGTTATTCTGTGAGGCAATCACACAGTACAATGTCAGCGGCGCGCACGTACCCATCTTCTGCCTTGACGTCATGGTATGTACGTGGTCACGTGTCCTCTTCTTCTTCTTATCTCTTCTTCTTCCAATAATTAACAGAGAATGGCGTTCGGTGGCAACGTCAGCTGGAGAGACCCTATGTTTGTCCATTGTTACCCACAGAGTGTGGAGGCCCTGTTTGGACCTGCTGCCTAACCAACAGTCGGCCCCGACAAGTTTGCTCTGCTACCTTGATCATGTCTGTCATCTTATTGTATTCTGTTCTCCCTCTCTCCTATTCCCTTTTATTCACACCTTTTTATTATCTATTTTTTTCTCCATATTCTTTCTTCCTATTCTCAATTTCTTAATACTTGTTTATAATCTCTGTTTTCAGATCGCATCTCTACTACCCACACACACACACACACACACACACACACACACACATACAAAACCTTCCATCAGGTATAACAATAAATACTTAAGTGTACTGGTTGTGTTAAGAGATCGGGCCAATAGCCATTAACTTATTCTCTTTATTTTCTACATGTACGTAAAGCGAATTCTTCTTTTCTTTCCTTTGAAATCCTTCTTCACTTCCTGAAAAGTTGAGTTCACATTCTTTCTTTTATTAAAAGGCAACATACCTGATTTGTTTCTTGTCAAAGAATATACTCATCACTTGCTTTCACATGATTTTTTTGTTTTCCTTTCATCTTTAAGGAATCAATCTGTGTTTTAGTTCTTCCATTACTTTCCCTTCGTCTTAGTAAGAGGAAGTACTGCGATCATGTCAAATTTTCGAAATTGGGTTTTCACCGGAAGTGCATGTGTTGAGGTTCTCTCGAGAACAAAATAATATTTTTAGCGTATGGTCTGTAAGTGTGTCTGTGTGTGAATAAAACATTTGAAATACGAAAAATCACAGGTAGCTCGTTTTTAAGATTTGTTTTTTTATTATTCGCTAAAATTTTTTCGTACTCTGGGGACCTCAAAATATGTATTTCCGGTGAAAAGTCAATTTCGAAAATTTCACAATACTTCCTCTTGTCATGGAGTAAGAGAGGCAAAAACAAAAAAATCTTTGGGTTCACGGTGACATTGACAGGGGTTACCAAAATCTCTCCCCCTTGCTTTATCTATTTACGTGGCTCATCTTACGATATACAGGATGGGAACATAACGACCCTCATAGAATATCTTGGAATGTTCCTGTACAGTAACGCTACTCCAGCCGAAGACGCACTTTCTCATAAAGCCATTTCTTAATGGCTCATCAACAATTATTTTCATCCATACGCCTCTTCTTTAATTAAGTTAAACCAAGTTTACTCGTATTAAAAATTAAACAATCTTAGGATCAAAAAAATGATTGTTATTTCCATTTTATTTTTTACTTTCTCTCTTTTGTTTGGAAGGGAATTCAATATTTTTATAACCGAAAAAATTTCTTTTGCACGGTTATTGAACACAATGTCATTTATAGCAAACGATTTTGGTAAGAGAACACCAGGACGAACTTAGAGGAGCAGGCAGTGCTAGAACTACATAGACATATACAGAAGTGGAAGACTGCTATCGTTTCCAGCTGAATACTGACCCCCATTGTGATCCAGCCCAGATATCCAGTCACTCTTATGTTTCAGTACATTAAGCTAACACCAGATTGAGCTCACTGCTACCTTAACTTCTCTACACTATCTTCCAAGTTCTTTATATTTTTTTCCTTGCAGTGGAAAACATTTTTCTCACCCTTGTGTAAAAAAGTTATATTTAAGTCCAAATGTAGTAATGGCAAGCCATGGTTTGGCATACATCCAAACTTCACTTTTTCTTCCAGCTTCTTTCTTTTAGTTTTCCATATATACTTACTCGAGCATCACTCTTGTAGAGTTACAAACCATACATGTATAAGAACCATATATACATATATATATATATATATATATGTTTGTGAAATATTACTGCATATACATTATGTAATACAAAAGCAGTCTGGTTAAACAGGCAACCATTGGCACAATGGTTTTCCAATATTGGATAGATATTCCCTCCCCTTGCAGCTCAGTCTATCCATGCGCTTCTTTAATAACATAGTTCTTTAAAAAAAAAAAAAATCTGAAATCTCTTTTTCATGATTCAATATGTGGATTATCTTTTTAGTTTTCTTTAAAATTTATAAAAGCATATTGATTCTATCATATCTTTTAGGATCTCTTCTTAATACGTTTTTGCTTTTCTCAAACTCCAATTCTGAAATTTTGTTCGTTTTACGTGACATACGCAGCTTTTATTTTCTCTGCTGTAAGAGGAGATATTGCCATTGTATCCAACAAAATAATTAAAAAAAATAGAAATATCGCAGAATGCTCAAACTTTATATTCCGTTTAAGTATTCCCACCATATCTGCTAACAATTAAGTTTCGGTCAAGTCCTATCTGCTAACAATTAAGATTCGGTCACAGAACTACGATTTTACTGTGAATGTTTTGTTTTTCAGTTATTTACGATTTCTGAAAATGATTTCATCCAACGATTTTCTCCGAACTTCATATACTAACAACACATATATACATGAGTTTCACTTGTAATCGAAATATTTATTCAGGACAACTGATTTTGGGTGGGGCCTCTCGGGAACCAACAACGTTGAACTTTCCTCTAGTGCATCATCTCAATGAATAGTGAAATCCACCAATCTCCACCAATGGTACATTCTTAGGGTTTTAAATTTGAAAATTATCGATGTGCAACTTTATAGAATTGGTTTTGAAATTTTTTTCAACTTGGAAAGCACTACCTGCCTTAAGTAGTTCATGCACCAAACATGCCATGAAAATTTTACAAAAACCTGGTATTTTATCCGTCGTAGCAAGCATATTTATATTGTTCTTGACAAGGTTCTGGATTTTCATCCATCGTCAGAACAAATTCACCAAGTTCGTGTAGAGAGTTCACTTCAACTTATTGTTTCTGTTACGCTCACACTTGCTGGTTGTATATAACTGGGAAGGTTATAAGATTATGTTAATAACATTAACATAACCTTATAAACTACCCACATATATAAAGAACCAACAAGTGTGAGTGTAACAGAAACATTATAGGTTATAAGGTTATGTTAATAACAATAATAACATTAACATAACCTTATAAACTCCCCACATATATACAACCAACAGTGTGAGTGTAACAGAAACATTAAGTTGAAGTGAACTCTCTACACGAAGTTGGTGAAAATCCGAAACCGGTCAGAACAATATAAATATGCATGCTACGACGGATAAAGTACTAGATATTATCCAGCATTGCGGACCTATCCACATATTCAATTTTACATAAATGTTTGGGCAACTGATTAAAAAGTTCAAGCAGAATGGAAAATTTGTCGGAACGGAAAAAAAATCTTGTCAAAATCCAAAGTGCGACATTATGGATCGCTTTTTTCCTCAATTTTTTGCTAGTTTTTTAGAAATGGCTCCAAGAATTTTCTTTTAAGTACAAACATAGTTCTATCAGTTTTATTTAAAACATCAAAGTGATTTATATGTTCGGTGTAAGTTAGAAGCGTTACCGTCTAATATGGTCACGTTCAGGACTGCCCTTATATCCCCAAACCTACAGTTATGATTCCCCCCACCAATCTAAATTTATATGTAGTGCTAATGTTTAGTAAAAATTTAAAGTTTGCCAATTAGAACTGCAATAATTGTTTTAGAAGAAAGTCAAGTGAATAGTTGATTTTGAACTGCTGATCGCAGCAATATGAAAAGGTGAAGCAATGAATGAAATACAATAGAAAATCGATATTGTTTTGCCAAAAGAAATAGAAATCTGTTGCTATACAGTTTCAGTAATCTTAAATAAAGTTTGCTCTATCAGGAATCGAATCAGAAAAAGAGAGAGGGTAAGAGAGAGATTTAATAGAGGCGGATATTTAACGAAGTGGATATTTGTATGTTAGGAAGAGAAGAGATACGGTTCTTCTAGACTTGTGTCGCCTAGGTGGGAAGTGTGAAAGAGTATGTGTGCGTGTGAGTGTAAGAGTGTAAACGTTGGTGTGTGTGAGAGAGAGAGAGTGATGTGAGTGAGCAGAATCACAGAGATCTGTACGCTATTTATTTTTATGGCGTAGCTTTTTGTGTGAGATATTGTGCCAGGAGTGAGAGAGAAAAAGAAAAGTTAGTAGCTGAAAGTTATCATCATAACTTTGACGTCAGCAATGTACCATCACGATGGAGTGTGTGTTTGTGAACAACAGTATCGGCAGTGACGGCAACTTGTATGATAGGATATACTCTGGTGCACTAGCAGCTACCAACCAAAACATCGCCTGTTCTGTGAAGAAACCGGGGCTGAAGGAATCAGGGGTAAGTTCAGAGGTGTGTGTGTGATACTTTTCGATCTCGACTTATCTGTTATTACCATGAAAGCGAACGTCAATTCCTTGTGCCGTTACAACAATCTCCCGTCTTCTTCTTTCTCTCCCCCCTATATTCCCAAGAAAACATACCTCCTTACACTCACGCACATATACACAAACATTTCTTCCTTATTTTTTTTCCTACCGGTATATATGTGTATAAGTATCTTTGTATACCATATGCATATATGTATATACATATATACTCACACATTTCACACATAACTTAACAATATCTAACAAAAGCGTGGAGGCAAGGACTTTCTTGGTGATATTCGGCTGTTATTTGTTATTCACTGGTAAACACAGATAGAGAAGGCTCATATATATATACCACCTATAATACCTGGGGTGTATGCATATGTGTGAAGAGTGTGTGTGTGTGTGTGTGGCTAAGTTATCCGCTAAATAATAATTATTTTTACACCTGAATTATCTTCTTAAAGTCCCTAGAGCGCGCGGTTATATTACAGACAATAATCTGATGAGAACCACTCACCGGCTTTCACTTACTGCTGTCAATGCAATACAATTACATTCGAAATGACCGATTTTCATCAAACTGCAAAATGTACTCACTTGTCCTAGTATAAATATAGAGGCGGTGGGAGGGCAAGTACCTAGCCAGGAAGGTGCGACGACCTTGTAGTCCAAAAGACAAAGATTCCAAACGAAAAATCAAAAACCGCTTCTGTAAAGTCCCATATCCGAGGAACCGATTTTCTACAAATTTGGAATTCTACCTATGCTTATACGGCGATATGTAATCATCACTTTTCCACCTGCCAAGATTACTAGGTTGGTATTTATCTCCCCCCCCCACCTCAATATTTATGTTAAGACAAATATGTAAAATCTGAATATAAAGAAAATTTGTTATTTTATATGTAATTATATAAAAAGAGTGAAAGTGTGTGAGTCTTTTATACCAGATATTTTTACAAATTTCTTTGACAGGAAACTGTTACCGTAGTTTCTGGTTGTTGTCCACCAACTAATAGATTTTAATTTATTTATATAAATATATGTAAAGAAATGCGGGAGAGTGTAGAGGACGCGGTCTGACGGTCCGCGCGGTAGTTACTGTATGGCGGACGGTAGGAGTGGTCATGACTGGCCAATCAACAACAAACCCCCTTCCGACTGTCGGCCGTACAGGTAAGTACCTGATGACCCCCTCCCACCGGACGGACACTGCCATCTTGAGTGTGTATTAGTAGTGGAGTGTTGTTTCAAACATCAACAACACTAGCTACTGTTTACCTGTTGTCAAGGTAACACCTTTTGTCTCTGATCCTCGTTTATTATTATTATTACCAAACCATCTGGTGTTGTGGCTCTGGCTCACCCTTGCAAACAAATTTTCTTTACTTTTATGTAAAGCATTGTAGTAGCCTAACAAAAAGGAATTTACAATTATTATTATCGCTGCACTTATTAAAAAAAAAATAAATCTGGACTGAAACATTCCCACATGCTTCTCATTCAGCAATTCTTATGGTTCTAAATAGATTAAAGTCGAATTATGTATTAAATATCCATGTAGTTCTGCAGCAAGAGGCCTGGAATTAAATTTCTGGAAAAAAAGTTTTAAGCAAAAAGTCTTTATGTAAACTCTAAAGTAAACCAAGTTTAAAGAAATCCGCTGGTGCTGTTATCGAGAAAATCTCGGAAAACTGAAAAAAATACCGTAAAAGAAATTCGCCCTTTCGTTCAATCAATTTTCTTCAAATACGAAATGTTAACCAAATATTTAAATTTCAACAAAATTATGTAGCTGGTAGAACCGCTATAAATACGGTGAAAGAAGACAGAAAAGTGTTCAAGTGTTCTCCTTCTTCAAGTGTCACCAGTTTGGTTCTTAATAAATATTTAAGTCTCCTAGCAAGTCTAATGAGTAAAAGTCGTCATAGTCAATAGTGGTTTGTGGTTACGAAAGCCAGAACTACACAGCGATGGAAAAACGCGAAAAGTTGGCCGCAAGATACCCAACAATAATCTTGCTGTCCTTGGACTTCAAGAACGGAAGCGCCATGCGCAGGTTAAATTTCGGTTTTAGGGACTATATAGGATTATCGTATAACTATTCTTTTAATAATAATAATAATTTTATTTAAGAAAGCAAACTAGTATTACTAGCATAATTTGGAAATATTGCTGAATTGGCAGTGAACAGCAAGATAAACTTCCGAGCCAATAGAGCGAAAAACGTGTATGATCTATCAGTGAAACATTAAACATAAACCCGTGCGACTTTGTTTAATAGAAATAAAATGGGTAATAATATCAACAATACTGACCGATGGCGATATCTAGCGGTGAAAATATTGTAATAAAAGTAAACTTAAGAAGGGTAGATAAAGGCGGAATTGATTTTTAAGGTGACTTTTATGGAGAGTTGGTCTCCCAAAGATTATAGGCGATTTATGGAATGATTTTAGGTAGTTTTCTGTTTTCTTCTATACGTGTTTACAGGTCTTTTTTTTTGTTTTTATGGCCATATATGGTGATTGCAACAATGAGTTTGTTAAAATGGTAAAAAGGGTGTTGAAATTAAATTGATCTATCTACGAAATATTGCAAATTAAAATACCGTGATTTTTTTCCTACTTTTTCCAAATTGACTTTACAAAGGAAAAAAGTAGGAAAAACGTTTTCAAGCCTCTAGTATAGAAAATGTGGTGCATCAATAACAGAAATCATAAAATGTTCAAAATTTGCTATACAATTCGTAATATTATTATTGGATGATCTGACCCGAAAGTTTAAAACAAAACCCGGGATACAGGATTTTTTTTTCTCTCTGGGATTACTATTTTCCCGGAAATGCCTCAAAATTTTTCTATAAAATTTATATAAATACTGCCCATATATATAGGGACTATATGTGTCCTATAGGGACTGTATGTGTCCTATAGGGACTATATGTGTCCTATAGGGACTATATTTGTCCTATAGGGACTATATGTGTCTATATATGGGATTCCTGGAAATAGCAGCATTAAAGGAAATATTGATTATCAGAGATATTTTCCGTAATAGCCTGCTTCTTTTTGCGGTCATCGACCGGTTTCGGGCGTTCGCCCATCATCAGGATGCGTTTGTCAAACAGCGTAATAACATAGATTTGCCCCGGAATGAATTTTTCCTGAGAAATGTTTCGAATAAAAGTTGTAGCTCTTTATATATTTGTAGCTAATATTTATAGATTAAAGAAAATCGTTGAGCCATTTTTGAGAAAATAGCAGAAAACTGACAAATCTAATCAGTAAAGTAATACTTCCGGATTTTGTCAGATATCTTCCTATCGGATCTCATGTTCCCCAAATTTAACGAAATGTTAAATTTGAACTTTCTACGTTTTCCGTCTTTGAGCTTAGCTGTCCACATACACATATAAACACACACACACACACAATCGAATAAGGAAAATCTTTGTAAACGTTTCCGAGAAACCCACCCACACATCCCCTCCCACAAAGACATGCACACACACACACACACATACTGACCATTCGCTAAAAATATTTGGTTTGTTTTCAGGGATCTCCAAAACATGTATTTCCGGTGAAAACTCAATTTCGGAAATCTGGCGATCGCAACACTTCCTCTTTCTCACTACGAGAAAAAGATAGTAAAAAAATAGAGACGAAATAGAAGAAGAATTTGATTATATTACTTGGTAGGTGGTAAAATTCTTGTAATAATATATAACAAAGCAAAATTAGGTGCATATATATATATATATATATATATATGGGTGGTGCCAGACCATGTGGAATAGGTGGAAAGTTCAGTTGTTGTGACAGCAGAGGGAGCTAGTGTCCAATAACTTACTTTGTTGTCTGTCTCCACAGGTGATGTATATATATATATATATATATTGAGAGAGAATAGGGGTGGTCCTAGCATGTCTAAAATGCGGTGGACACACCGATCAAGGACAATATTTGATCTTCGGTTTTTTGTATGTGTGTTTGTCTATATAATATTTTCTTACTTATATTACACTGGGTAAAACAAAAACAGGGCAAGAAAAGAGAAATTAAAAACTATATATATATTTAAAAACCGTTGCGTAATAGAAAGTAAGGTGTTTTTGGAGGTTGGGTTATTTACTGCTATAAGACGTGTGCCACAATGTAATTGAGGAGGGGGGTGCTCCAAATATCTCCAAAACAATCTGCTGAGAAATAAATAACTTTCTCTTGATGCTTTTAAAACAATTACAGATAAAATGACATATTTTCCTCAATTTTACTGATCTGCCCCAAATATTCAGGTGATGCGGGACACGTGCCAACACCTTAGTAGAAGTGATTGCATTGCAGTCTAAAAGAGAGCGTCAATAACATTGAACCGGCCATGTAGGTATAAAATTTGACATCACAAATTCCTCAAACTACCTGAAATCATTTTATTCGAAATAATATTAGAAATAAAAGTGATAGATGTTGTCGATGCGCAAAGAAAAAAAAAATAAGGTGACAGGTTTACATCTGTGCAGTTTAGCATTCCAAGTTTAAAGGAAATCAATATAGTGGTTTTCCACAAAATTTCAAAAAAGTAATCGGAAATTTAGTATTTCTGGTTAGGAACTTCTTGGAGCCGCTTCCAAGAAAAACGCGAAAAACTGAAAAAAAAACACAAAACAAAACAGTAAAGTCGCCCTTCTGGTTGAAGATTTTGCCGGAAACCTTTGCGTCAGATGCGGTGGCAGTACACAAACGGAATACCAAGTTTGAGCTTCCTGCAATTCTCAGATATTTTGTTCACACACACACACACACACAGACCGACCATTAGCTAAAACCTTGTTTCTTACTCAGGGGAGTGAGTACAAGGCGCAAAACATGTATTTCCGGTGAAAACCTCCATTTTGAAAATTTGACACGGTCGCAATAAATCCTGTTGCCAAGAGAGTAAGAGAAAGTAAAAAATATATATCACACATTTGATGTTCCAAGCAAGTAATAATGGAACCCGGTAACAAGGTTTCCATTAAAATCCTTCACTCATTAACTTCACTAATGAAATGCGACTTCACTCACAGTTTCGCAATTTTCTCCAGATGGTTCCATAGATTTTCTTTAATCTCAGAGGTACACTGAGAACGAAAAACATGTTTTTAGCGAATGTATGTGCGTGTGTGTGTGTGTGTGAACAAAAAAAAAATCGCAGAAAGCTCAAACTTGATATCCTGTTTAGATCAGAGGTCGCCAAAGTAGTCGATATCGACCCCTGAGGTCGTTATAACATTATTGGTGGTCGATCCGGGCTAGGGGGGCTAGGGGAAAAATTGATTAAAAAATCACAAATATATTTATATAAATAATGATTTTAGAAAATTGATATGGATTTAGAAAATATTGATATCCCAGAATGGATTATTGCGTCACTTAACGTTCAAATTGAAAATGTCGACATCAACTTGCGAGATGAACTTATTGAATTATTTATTAGCTGAACTTGAAGCAAAGACACTTTTTAAAAATTTAACTTTGAACAGTTTTTGGACGAATATAAATATAACAGAAAACTTTGCCATATCCCTTTTTTTGCTGCCATTTCCAAGTTCGTATATGGTTGAAGCTGGTTTCAGTCATATTAATTCCATCTTAACCAAACAGAAACATGCGTTGAATGTGTAATTCCGAGGTGATTTAAGATCTAATCTTGCTAAGAATCATCAAGCCCATCCGTCTCATTGATTGTCAATCAGTAAAGTTATTGAAATTATTATTATATAAATTATTATAAAATGTAAAATTATAAAATGCATAAATATAGTAAAATCTTTTTTTTATTTATTTGTAACACATAAATAAACCACTGGAAATAAATCGATAAGTTTCCCTCATACACACACACACACACACACACAATCGATAAGAGATTTCGAAAATTGTTAGGAGATATTATGTTCAAAAAAGTTTGGCAACCCCTGGTTTTGGTATTTATTACTACCATATCTGAGACGGTTTCGAGCAAAATCCATCAACCGGAAGTGCCACTTTGATAATGGTTATTCCTCAGATTTTTGCAATTTCCTCGAAAACAGCTCAACAATTTTCTTTTAACTTCGTATATACTATGTACACACGAATATATATAACTATCTATTTTGTTTACAACAGTTTTCCAGAAAAAATGATTTATTCCGCGGAATTTGTGGCGTAAAATTTCAAACACATGGGGCTGATTCTATGTTATTGGCAGGTTCTTCACTTCCCTACTTGTTTGGGTAATTAGGGTGGCACTTGTTCCCTGCCACCACCTCTATATTTATGTTCAGACCAATGAACAAAATTTGAGGTTTAAAGAGAATTCATCATTTTATATATTATAATTGTACTTACAGCAGTGAGAGAAAGGAGTGAGAGAAAGTTGTTACCACATATTTTTTTAATTTTATTAATATTATTCCCGACAATGCCCACCATAAGGGTTATATATCAATTGTTGTAATTAGAATAATCCATCAATAAATAATTTGTATAAAGAAGGACTTAACATGAAGTACTGATTACGCTCCAAATAGTTATTGTATTATATTTAAGGTTAGAACAATGATGAAGGGGTGGAGAGAGAGAGCGAGCGAGAGAACCATTATTGTTTTCATGTTAGAACATGTTGACATGTATTTCCGCCAGTGTTGCCACCACACTACCATCATCGTAGCCCTAATTTTTTCTCCTTTCTACTAGGGCGCCCTCATGCTGTCAAACAATAAAACAACACCTACTTTTAGTCCTTCTCATATATTCTCTCACAATATAATGATCAAATTTCACAAATAATTCTTTTTTGTTTTTAAATATCCTGTGTAATAATAAAGACGCCGTTTAAATCAAACATCTGTGTGATCTTTGTCTTTATAGTTAGTTTTATTGCTCCTAATATTTATGTAAAAAAAAACAAAAACTCTGATATGAAACACTCACACGACTGCTACCAATTGACAGATATAATTCCAAATTTTCTCCAAACTTATAATTTGTATTAAATGTTAGCGTCTTCAGTTTTTATATCAATGGAGAATCTAAACGTAATAAAATGACTTTTCCCTTCCGCAAACGTCTTTAAATGTATATTCTCGAAAAAAAGTGCCCTGAAAACATAGGTCTCTGTATTCATAATGTAACAAATTTACTGAAATCACTCGGTGTTTTTATGTAATAAAATTGTAGAAAACTGAAAAAACTGCAAAAAAAACGTATTTCCGGTCAACAGTTTTTCATTCAAACTCATTTATTTAATTCTAATTAATATTATTTAGATATAAAATTATATAACAGACTAAAAAACACTAGAGAAAAACCTAACCAAAACTGCCCCACCAACCAAAGTGCCCAACCAAAAATGCCAAAAACCTCTTCACCAAAAGTGCCCTTAAATGAATTTTCCCGGAGAAATGTTTAAATAAAACTTCTAAATCTTTGTAAGTATAGTTGATATACCAAGTTTAGAGAAAATCGTTGGAGCCATTTTCGAGAAAATCGCAAGCAAATGAAAAAAATAATTTTTTGTAAAGTACTACGTCCGGTTGAGGAATTTTGACAGACAATTTACTGTCGGATCCTTTGGCGATAACTAAACGGAATTTCAAGTTAGAACACACGCACACACAGACTATTTTCTAAAAACCACTTTTTTTTTATTCAGGGGACCTCAAAATATGTATTTCCGGTATAAACTCGATATCGTAAATTTGACAGGATTACAATACTCCCTGTTGGAGTAAAAGAAAGTAAAAAAATGTACATCAAAAGAAATTTTCATTTTCTCCTTTAGATGGTAGAACAGTAACTGCAGCGAAGTGGCACTTTACTGGAATACTTAACGCTGCAAACTATCCCGGAACGCCCAAAAAAATCAATTTTCCTGGAAACAAGTTCCAAATAAAAGTGATAGGCCTTCCATTGTATATTTCTTAACTATACAAAGTTTAAAGGAAAATTGAGCCATTTTCAAGAAAGTTGTGGAAAAGATGAAAAAAAGATAGATAACGTTGTACTTCCGGTTGACGGATTTTTGGACAGATACGATGGTGGTACAAAAAGAATATCCACGTACACACATACTCTCGCAAAACATATTTAACTATTTCCCGACTGAAGGTACCTCAAAACAAGTTTTACGGCAAAATTTCATTTTAGAAAATCTCCACCATAAATGCAATATACTTCCATCTGAAGTACAAAGGTTCATTAATGTACAAGATCAAAGTAAACAAGAAACTTTATATTATCCAAATATTGATATGTGTTGCAACATTTTACGAAAGTGGCTGTACCAATTACTTCAAGTTTTAAAAAGAACACAGATGAAACAACGATTATTGTTTAGTCTTGTGATATTGGGTTGCCCTTAAAGATTAGTATGACAAGGGCGAGAGTGCGGGCCAGGGCTTATAAAGTGGTGCCTTAGGCATATTACCACCTCACACACAGATATGTATGCACACACACAATGAGACCGGCGTGAAATTTGACGGGTTCTAATTCCATTATCTCATGCCAACGCGCCACCAAACTACTCTATAGGCTGGGCTAAACTGAGTGAAATGTTCAAGACGAAGGGCGGAGAGATAACTTCTCATATCGCCCCACCCCACCAGCCCCATCCATCCGCTGCTTCTTAAACCCATCAAAAAGTGTTTCTGTGAGTTCGATGAGTGCTTATAAGCGAGGGATGAGATAGAAGAGATTCAGATGAACTCAGGAACAAAAAAACCATCTCGTGACAAAATTTCCCTATCCTCAATCTCCTCCAACTCGTTCTCTGAACTCTCTCCTGCAGCCTCTGAACTTCCACCACTACTTGACTCTTAAACCCCAAAGGGAGATGCGAGCTAAAAAAAAAAAAGAAAAAGAAAGAAAGGAAAAGCAGATGAGACCTGCTAGTAGGAAGAAGGGTGACAATAAAAATTCAAAGGGAGAAGAAGCCCGGAGGAAAGAGTTTTGGTTGTACAGAGAATGGGGGAAAAAAGAAAGATAAATATAAAGAGCTAATCCGTTTTACGGGTGACAATGGTTGGCAGGAAGCGGCAAGAAGTGGCTGACACCAACCATCACACTAGGTTCCTTTCTTTCGCTATTTCTCTTTTTTATCTGTGGTATGAGTTAACCCTCCTGCAGTAATATTTAAGTGGCAGTGGGTATACCAGCATTCTCATTCAGCCAAACCACAACCGGAAGTACTTGGATTATTTAGACAAAAGTGTGACACAATGGAGAGAAGTCACTGTTGCTTCTACTCAACAAACAATCACACTGTCAGACAGACAGACAGCCCTATTATTGGCTTAAAGGGAAAAATGTAATTATCTCTTGTTTTGTCTTCTTGAATATAAAAAAGGATTTACTGTTTGCTTCCCGCTGCACCTTCCCAAAAAAGAAACTAAATTAGGAAAAGTTTAAAGAGGAAGACTTTGGAAATTAGGAGGATCAACTGTTCCACTTTAACGATGTTCTTGTCAGTTACTGCGAGGAATCTTATTATATCTGTGCGAATCTGTCAGTACGTTGATTCTGCTTCAATTCTAATGGCAAATTTTCTTCAAACTTTAGAGAATTTTTCGCTCATAATCTTTTAGAGGTCTCGGTAAATATTGGCGGAGTAGAACCGCCATCCTTTTAGCTACATGCTTACTGAAAACATACATACCTTACTGAAAATACCTTACTGAAAACTATTCAGTAAAATGATTGACCGATTGCAGTTGACTGGTTCAGTGAGGTTGGACAGAGAAAAATGTAGAAGAGAGAAATAAACACTGAGTCCTTGCATTAACTGTACCCTGACTGATACAGAGTGATAGCGTGAGTAGAAATGACAGACTGAACTGATAGAGTGTTGGTGATTGTGATGTTCCCTTGAAGAATGTGCATCTTCAGCATTTCCGTTTTTTCGAAAACTTAATCTAGCAAATTTGTCACGAATGCCACACTTCCACTTACAGCAGTAAGTAATAGTAAAAATAACTGATATCTGCCAATCCGAGTTCATAATAATTTTGAATGTAACTTAAAAAGAGAATGTAAAAACTTGCCAATTTAAACTAATTCAATATGCAGCGTGGCAACTTCCTAAGAAAAACACAAAACTCTCATTCTCCCTACATCATCGTAAATCACACACACAGCGGAAGTACGAGAAAAACCATGCCAGAGTTAAAAGTTCTCTTGGAATGGTAACCATGGCAACCGATCTTGTTGGGAACGGACTAAAAAGATGAAGAAGAAGTGAGAAGGTAGACTGTAATAGATGTGAATGTGTTTGTGTGTAAAAGAGAAAATGTCGCCTTAGGCACAGCATGAACATCAAGAAGGTATGCCATTGTTGTTGATTGTAGCAACTCACTGTACATAAATAGTGGGCAAAGAAGGGGTTGTACTTTGCGCCCTTCTAAAGTTTTAAAAGGACAAACAACAAAGTACCGGAACTTATACCACTTAGAAACTCTAATACTGTCAAAACAATTTCTCTTATCTTTTTTTTCTTTTTTCTTTTTTAGACAAAGCAAATTAAATATGAAAATGTGATGTGAAACTGTTTGTTTGTCACACTGCTTTCTCTTCCCCCACAATGTGGCCTGTATTCGGAGAATTTTGCAACTCACTTAAATGCCTTTTAACCTACAAGTGTTAAATGAAACAAACAATTGGATAGCACTTTAGTGGAAAGCTTTCTTAATAACTGCGTTAATAAGAAAGCTTAATATTGTTAACGTGGCGGTAGAAAATCTGGCAAGGAAAGGTCGTGCAGCAACCCTTCACGGAACCAGAGTATCCTTTTGTCGAACAAGCGACCAATCAAGAAGACCCTTAGAAAAGAATAGGAAGTTAAGTGGGCATTGCTCTGGTGATCCTTCTGGGGACTGAGATAAGATACTTCTCTGGATAGGGAGACGTTTAAAATAAAAACAATTAACAGGTGGAGATTTTCCTCAGGGGGAGATTTCACTTTCAGATGATATCCAAGAACTAGACTGCGATGGGGGAGGTGAAGAAAACCCATATAAAACTTCTGATTTCTCGTTAGATTTAGAGCTCACAAAAAAGAACATAAACGGAAGTAAAATGAAGAGGATTTAATATAGAATCACAATAATTCACTAATTTGGTGTGAACAGTCATATTTGTTGGTTTTTAAACGGATATGAATCGCAAAATAAAGTAACTGAAAAATGGAAATCTATTCATTAAAGTCATATGTATGGTTGACAGATGTGTGTCGGTGGTACCTTAACGGAATTTTAAACATTTCAGCGCATTCAATGGGGGTTAAAGTATGTATTTCCGGTGAAAACTCAATTCGAAAATTGAAAGCGAGTGCAAAATAGAAGCATCAACAAATTCTTATCAATTATAAAAAAAAATCTAAGAAAACATTTCAGTTAAGTAAGGAGTTTTCTAACCCTTTTGATAAGTTCAATCGATTTTACACTATACAAGAAGTGTAGAAGAACTAAGAACATCGCCCTCCCATTTGGGATAATCGGCTTAACTTTTCACACAGGCACCTAGAAACGGAGAGAGAGATTGATCTGTGCGTTAACTAATGTTAGGTTTTAGTCTACTATCTTTGGTTTTAATTATACGCTCGAAATGTACGAAACGACGACGAAATGGGAAGTAAAACCCCTGCTAAAAAGTAGGGAGGAGGGAAATTGGTAAAAAGAGGGGCATATAGGTAAAAAGAGGGGACTTGGGAAAGAAGGAGAAGACACGCCACTGTCACTACGTCACAACTGATTTGTCTTCTTCTTACTACTACTAATAACAAACAACCAAGAGCCGGCTCCCTTCCGGACAGCCCGACAGATAGGAGGATCGTGTTTTTATAACGGTAGACTTCAGATGTCGCCCTCCGCGGGCCGTTAAAGGATTATAGAGGGTTGTAGGCTCAACCTATACACACACACACACACACACACACACACACACACACACACACACACACTGTGTACGTCGCGCACTCCAACTAACATACTCATTGTTTTTTTTTTTCTTTTTTTCCCATTGTTTCGTAAAACCGCCGGATGTAAAGTTATCCCCTAACTGTATACAATTTAAAGCTGACGGTGCGTTAAATTTACATTTACAATTAATTATGTCATTCCCATCTCATTTGTCCTTGTTTTATCACTTTACTGATGTGTAAATGTGTGCGTGTGAGTGTGAGGGATAAAACTACTCGAGCGGAAAGGATTTTCGATTTTCAGTTCAGCAAAGTGCGCCCCTAAGTATGGTAGAAGAAAATCAAGTTCGCACAGCGCGAGGAAAATATTTAGCGTTGAAACGCCCACGACACTTTTTGTTTGTTTTCCAAGTAAAATAAGTTCGAAAACATCTTTAATTTTCAAGAGAATCTTGAAATAACTATGGAGTTCATTGGATAGATTTAGGAGTTTCATTAGAAGTCGCAATCATTTTACTCTTTCCACTCCCAAGAAATGTATTTGCTTAAATGGCTTAGTCCAGACCAATAACCAAGACTGACTACCTGTTCTTGAGATTCAATCTCCAAAAGACTCAGAGCGGCTGGTAAGTTCAAACTTGAAAGTGAAAGCGTAGATAATACCATTACGATCCGGACACGAAAGTTCCGATTAAAAATGGGTCAACCGGAGTACGCCTTTACTGATCTTTTTTTTTTAGTATTTCAATATCTTTTCAAAGGATTTTTTTAATTTTTTCTTGAATTTCTCTAAAACATAAAGAGCTAATACTTTCATTTGAAACATTTTTCAGGAAAACTTCATTTTAGGGGGTTTTGGGGAAGGGGTGAAATTAGACTTGCTTCTAAACTGCTAATTCCGTATACACTTACGTTCCCATCATTGTATTAATCCAGTATAACATTAATAAAAATTAAATTTATTTCCAAAATTCCGAAAGTTTTGAAGAAAATCCGTTCACTGGAAGTGCGGCTTCACTGAACGTTTTTTCGGTGATTTTCTCGACGAGCTTCTTAGAACTTGGTATACTAATTACACATATCTAGATCTATCACTTTTGTTAGAAACATGTTTACGGGTAAGTAGATTTTAGCGGGGTTCTTTCTGGGAGAGCTGGGGAAAATCATGCTCCCGGTAAATGTCGTTTTTAGTTTAGGTTCTTCCAATTATACTTTCAAAATTGAAGGCAGTTTGAAGAAAATGTATCTATAATTGTAAAGAGAAAGAGAAAGAGTAAGAGCAAAGTTTGATCAAATTTCTGTTATTTATTAAATTGCTAGAGCCATTTTCCTAGGGAATAGTACAGAAGGAAGGAATAAGATGAGCCTGGGCTGGCAAACTAAGGTCCATGAATGTGTGATTAGTAATGCGGGACAAGTATTTAGCTAGGAAACACGGCGCACGACTGATCTGTTTTAAAGTTCTGTTTTGTAATTTGTAATACTAGTTAAAATCACTCTTGTCTTCTTCTTCTTCTTCCTCCACATCTATATAGAACATTACAATATTCTAACTATAACTACAGCCATCGCCATCAGAGGTCACTAGTGTCAAACTCGTTAGAGTGTGGCAAGTGTGTCTAATGAGAGACCCATCTCGTCTTCGTGGCCTCTCGTCAATTTTCAATCCTACCAACAGTGTAAAGCCAGTTTAGTATAAAAGCTCAATGTAAGGCAACACATAAGTGGGGCTAGCTTTGTACGACAACCATCCCAAGTTGTTGTTAGGGTCAGGATGGACTTTCCAACTACGTAAACAGATAGTGCTAGTTGCTAGTTCGCGCGAGTATCTCTTAAGTCTCTCGCTCTCTCTCTCTCTCTCACTCACATACACAATCAGGCAGACTTAGGGAGAGTGCCTATATCTAAAGTACTTAGTACCATGTGTCACATAAGTCCCCCACCACCGCTCCCGGCCGTTATACACCTCCTACTATAACTATCTTTGGGCTAGCTAAATCTTCCACATTACACACACACACACACACATACACACACACACACACACACACACACATACACACATACACACACATTACAAACATTCTAGGTTCATGTAAAACCATTACAGGTAGAATACATTACATTATAACAAAATAACGTACACACAAACTCACATCGTGTTTGTAGAGTGTTGTTTGTTGTTTCACAGACAGACAGACAGAGAGAGAGAGTGAGTGTGTGGTATGGTTCTATACCCTAGTTGAATTACAATCACCAATATCTTTCATACGATCCACTCGACGAACAACCCAACTACAAACCCAGCAACCCAACATCATCCATAGATACCACGCTCACTCTCTCTAACTAACTATCTATCTATCTTCTACAAACAACTGTTAGTTAGCTCGCCTATATATATATATATATACTACCATAACAAATATAAAGCCACATTATTCCTCTACTTATTCTCACTAACAAACACTATAATATATATATTCCCTCTCACTTACTCTCTCATTCTAATCATGTTAAGAATTACAAATTAGTTTTCAATATAACACCCACGTAGATAGAACTTGTTGCAATTTAATGCATCTACTAAAGTGCACTAGATAATAAACTTTATGTTTTTACTCTTTTTATTTAGTATTTACTATAGCGCCAATAATATTGAACAAACATTTGAATTTTAAAGTCTCATATTCCTCAAACTCAATTAAAAACAAATTTTTTAAAAAAATGTACAAATAAAAAAGTGGTAGGTGTATACGTGTGTGTGCAGTTAGTATCCCAAGTTTAAAGGAAGTCACTGGAGTCGTTTTTCGAGAAAATTCCAAAAAAATACTCAAAAACCTTTAGTTAAATCTCATTTCCTATCGATTTTCTTCAAGTTTTGGAATTCTAACAATGTTTCTAATGTATATTAATATTATATAGGTGGCACAACCATATATGATACTGAAGTGGTACTTCCGGGGAAAGTATAACGCTACTGTTTCCCCAGAATCTCCCAAAAAATCAATTTTCCCGGGGAAAATGTTTCAAATAAAAGTGATAGGTATTTATTTGTGTAGATAATATACGAGATTTAAAGAAAATGTTGGAATCGGTTTCGAGAAAATTAAAAAATGGCAAAAAAATATTCAGCAAAGTCGGCGGATGAATTTTGCCCCCGAAACCTTCCTGTCAAATGCGGTGGTGGTACTACCTAAACGGAATATCATGTACTATTATTTGCTTAATATTTTTGTTGGTAAAAATTCATGTTTCGGTCAGTGTGATGATGATGATGATCACGGCTCTACAGCCCATTACTGAGCCTTGGCCTCCTCGATCCGCTTCCGCCAGTCCTCCCTTTCAATGCGGCAGCCTTCTCATTTCTCACATTTAATAATTTTTCAGAGTCTTCGCTGACGCCATCAACCCATCGGAGTTTAGGACGACCGACTCTTCTTGCCCTTTGGACCCTTTCCTCAAGGACCATTCTGGGCACCTCATCATTTGGTAACCTTGCTACATGACCTGCCCAGCGCAGTCTGCCCAGTCTAATGACTTTGCCAATGCTTGGCTCCTGGAATAGATCCATTACATCGTCATTTGATCTTCTCCTGTAGTTACTACCCTCTCTAACAGGGCCATAAATCCTCCTGAGGATCTTCCTTTCGAAAAGCTGCAGTATCCTTTCATCTCCTTTAGAGATAGCCCACGCTTCAGAACCATATGATAAAACAGGCCGAATGAGCGTCTTGTAAAGAATAATTTTTGTATTCCATGATACAAGTTTGCTCTTAATATGTCGGCTGATTCGGAAATAGCATTTATTTGTCTGCACCACTCTCTTTTTAATTTCTGCGGATACATTGTTGTCCTCAGTGACTACAGTGCCAAGGTAGGTGAAAGAATTTACCCTTTCAACATTGAAACCTCCTATGGACACGCTACTGGTGCGCCTCGCTGGTTCTCCTGCAATCATATATTTTGTTTTTGCTCTCATTTATTGTCAGTTTCACTTCGCCGGCCGCTCTAGCAAGGCAAAGGAATGCCTTTCCATGTCTCTAAAGGATCTCCCCACAATATCCACATCGTCCGCATATGCCAGAATCTGTACAGACTTGTGGAATATTGTACCCGTTCGCTGATGGTTGGCCTTACGAATAACAGGAGGTTAAAGAGTAGACATGATAAGGCGTCTCCCTGTCTTACACCTTTGCTGACACCAAAGTCATTAGAGATGCTGCCTTGCATGCGCACAGCACATCGAGCGCCTAACATAGTCATCTTTATTAATCGGATCAGCTTCGGTGGGATATTCATGTCGACGAGGGCTTTGTAAAGTTCCTTTCTTCGAACACTGTCATAGGCGCACTTGAAATCCACGAATAGATGATGGGTTTGGAGGTTATACTCCCTACCTTTTTCCAAGATCAATCGAAGGGTAAATATCTGATCTATAGTTGCTTTGTTCCTTCTGAAACCACACTGGTATTTGTCTATCTCTCTCTCAGCATATGGGACAAGCCTAGCGTATAAGATATTGGAGAATATTTTGTAGACGCAATTGAGGAGTGAGATGCCCCGATAATTGCTACAATTCAATGAATCTCCTTTTTTAAGAATTGGGCATATGACTGCTTTTCCCCAAGATTCGGGCATTACTTCGCTAGTCCAGACTTTCAGAAATATTTCTCTCAGTTCTTTAGCGAGCTCCTCTCCACCCCTTTTAAACAACTCCGCGGGCATATTGTCGTTGCCAGGGGCTTTGTTATTTTTCATTTTATCTATGATAACCCTAATCTCTTCATCATCGGGTGGTTCAATGTTGTCTCCAGTAGGGATCGTTACCTGAGTGGTCTCATTTTCTACACTCTCATTTAGGACGTTATCGAAATGCCGCGCCCAACGGTTCAAAATTTCACTCTCCTGGGTCGTGATCGAGCCATCCTCTAATCTACAAGGACCAGCCTTTGGATTGAATGGCGCTCTTGCCTGATTAATATTTTGAAAAATTCCCGACTGTTCCTATTTCCTCTATGTACTTCCAATCCCGCTATTTGTTTTTTTTTCACATTCCCTCTTTTTCCTTTTATGCAGTTTCTTGTCTAACCCTGTTTTAGTGCTATACTGCTCCCTGGCTGCTCTGGTTCCCTTTCTCAATATCATTTGTTTATGAGCTTTATTCTTTTCTTCGGTCACTCTTTTAAATTCATCGTCAAACCAATAATTTCTTCGCGCAAGTTCCCTGATATCTTTTGCGGCGCTTTGAATAGCTTTTGCGCACCGCTCCCAGGAGGCCTCAACATTCTCATTGAGATTATCCAAGGTAGCTAGATTAGATGTGACCTGCTCCTTGTACCTCTCTTGGGTTTCCTCATTCTCCAATCTCAACACATTAAATTTTCTTCGCTTTTCTCTGTGCTCTCGCTTTGCGTTCGAATTCTGGCTATTATTCTGGTTACAGACAAATAGTGATCCGAGTCCACATTTGCTCCCCTACACACTCTAACATCCATAATACTTGACCTATACCTAGCGCTGATTATTATGTGGCCAATTTGATTTTGTATACGGCCTCCTGGAGATCTCCAGGTAGCCTTATGTATTCGTTTGGTCAGTATGTTTCGCTAAATTTATTTGTTTTTCACTTACAAAAATGTAAGTGCTGAAAATAATTAGGGAATACCTTGACGTAACTATGAAGATCTTAGGAAATATTTGTAGGTGAGTGTCTGTGTAGTGGCTGCAATCACGTCAATTATTTCACTTTTATTTCACTTACTGGGTATATCCACATCAAAGGCACTCAAAATCCCTACTATAGGAACCTAAAATTTGATATTCGTCAAGGGATTATACACGTAGATTTCGTAAAAATCTGATAACAGGAAGTGCTATTTTATTCAATGGATTTTCAGTTTATTGCGTTTAATTTTTATTTTTGTTTTCCCATTAAAAAAGGCCCCAATTATTTTCTTTAACAACGCATTTTCTAAAAAAACAACGAAATAAATTTGTGAAATTAGGAAAATTAATTTTCCAAAGGTTTTCGAGGAGCCTAAAACGTTTAAGCTTTTACTTTATAGTGCCAGCGAAGTATAATGTACGGTTCTCCATAAACTACACTGCAAGAAGTGCATGTTTGAAAAAGGTCGGTTAACCGGAAAAGAGCAAATTTTAACAAATAAATTTCTGGTTCTTCGCAATTATGTTGAGAACTGCCACATCGATTTTCTTACAATTTGAAATACTATCAGCACATATTAAACCTATTTCTTTTATTTGAAAGATTTTCAGAGAAAAATTGATTTTAGATGGATTCTGAGTCATTTAATTGACCTTTAAATTGCACAACAATGCAGGTGCATTGAGTCCTAAAAACCAACGTAATGGACGGATTCCATTAACAGACATTAAATATAGGTTTTCCCAGGTGTGAAGACAATTGACAAAAAATTTACAATTAAACGATAATAAATGAAGTAAGAGAAAGTGGTTGGTGTTTTACACCAAAATATATTTTATTATTTAGATAAGATTTTATGATTCAATTTATTTAATTAGAAAAATAGAATGACATCTATCGCCGTACTGTAAATTGATTAATTATTAAGAGTGGATAGAATGTGTTGGTGGGTCTCAGATGGTTGAACAGGAAAGGCAAGGGGTGAGAGAGAGAGAGGTAAATAGTGATGGTTTGCAATAACCATAGTTACGGTTCACAAAGCAGTTACCACTCTAGGAAGGAGAACGACGCCGTTGGAGCACACTAGAGGGAGGGGAAAGTGTCATTCCTAGGCTGGCGCTGCGGCGGCACCCGCCCGTCCTACTGCCTGTATCCCCAGGAAGCTGCCTGGGCTAATCCATGCCCGGCACTGCTGACTGAGGTGATGCTCTGTATATATATATATATATATATAGAACCTCTACTGTCGGTACTTACTCATAACCAATATAACCCTTAATTACCGTTTCTATACACTACCACCCCCATACACCAATAACACCAGCAAGTGTCTCTGCGTAATAGTAGCAGTAGAGACCGTGCTCGGTTGTTCAGTAAGATCGACCCTGTTACTTATAGGAGGATTTACAATACTATTATAACTAAAGATAGAACGGTGCAGGGAGATATGCTGAGGCAATAACTGGAGGCACCAAAAGGGAGCAATTTACTTCTACTTTTACATCGCTCCTTCTCAGTAAACTGGCTCTCAGTTTTAAGGGATGCCGAAGGAAGGTGGGTCTGGTTGGTTGCGCAATGGGTTGCTCTTGTTCCTATAACTACCCCCTCCCATACCAAAACCATACTTACACACTTTACCTCTATTAAGGAATTTATGCTGATTCCTCAGGTCTTAGCGTATAGCAGATGGGACCTTATTCCTGCGTACTATTCTCTGATTATGGATGGTCTAATGGGGGATATTTTCTTGGCACAAGCTCTCTTGTACTCATTCACTGAAGACACACTTCACACACCAGCTAATGTCTAAACATTTCCAAACATGATGGTACTTATCTCCGGCTCTCTCTTCCATTTCCTCTCCTCACCAAACACATTTATGCAACATCCATATTTTCATATTTATTTTTAATTAAGTTTTCAATTTCTAAGAATGGAAGAATATCATAAGCAAAATAACAAACAAGTAACAGCTGCTAACTTCCATTATTTTCTCCATCTTCTCAAGACGAAGTTTTGTAATTTTGTCAAATTTTTGAAGTTGACTTTTAACCGGAAATACAGGTTTTGAGGTCCCCTGAGGACGACAAAAATATCTTTAGCACATGATATATTTGAATATGGGAACAAAATATCTCAAAAATGGGAACCTCAAACTTGGTATTCCTTTAAGTACTATCTCCGCTTCAGCCTCCAAGTTTTCGAGCAAAACCCATCGACCGGAAGTTGACCTTTATAATTGTTACGTTAGAAGTATTGCTAGAATTCCAAATTTGAAGAAAATCGGTTAACTTGAATAGTTTCGATTTTATAGAATAATCTTATGAAATTTTTCGCGGAATTTTCTTGAAAACGGCAACTTTCTTTAAACTTCTAATGCTAACTGCACAAATATAAAACCTATCAGGTTTATCTGAATTTTAGTGTATTTTGTGGAATTTATGCAATTACATTTTAAATGTTATTTGAGTTTGTGTAGTGTGTTGGCCCTCTGTTCTGGCTTGCAGTCACACTATACAAGAGTACTAGACAACATTGTGCCTCCCACCATCTACTGAGCAACTGAATAAAACTTTCCGAGTTTAAAGAAAATTTGTCTTTATTTTTAGAATTATGTTAGCTGCAGTAAGAGAAAGTCGTGTGAGTAATTCATATCAGATGTTCGTTGGGTACTACATAATGGCTCTTTGAGGATCTAGCGGAATGAGTTGTCTCGTGCTATGCTTGAGTAACTTGTCTACTACTTAAATTTAAGGTTAATAATTGCAAGCAAAATGAACAGGAGAAATAATACAAAATCGTTATATTCGTACTGTCAAAGTAGTACATTCAAATCGTTATATTCGTACTGTCAAAGTAGTACATTCAAATCGTTATATTCGTACTGTCAAAGTAGTACATTCAAATCGTTATATTCGTACTGTCAAAGTAGTACATTCAAATCGTTATATTCGTACTGTCAAAGTAGTACATTCAAATCGTTATATTCGCACTGTCAAAGTAGTCCATTCAAATCGTTATATTCGCACTGTCAAAGTAGTACATTCAAATCGTTATATTCGTACTGTCAAAGTAGTACATTCAAATCGTTATATTCGTACTGTCAAAGTAGTACTTCAAATCGTTATATTTCGTACTGCCAATGTGTATACTTCAAATCAGTATATCGCACTGCCAAAGTAGTACATTCAAATCGTTCTCTTCGCACTGAGCCAAAGTAGTACATTCAATCGTGTTCGGCCCACTGTCAAAGTATACATTCAAATCGTTTATATGCGCACTGCCAAAGTAGTACATTCCAATCGTATATCCGTACTGTCACAGTTAGTACATTCAAATCGTTATATTCGCACTGTCAAAGTAGTCCATTCAAATCGTTATATTCGCACTGTCAAAGTAGTACATTCAAATCGTTATATTCGCACTGTCAAAGTAGTCCATTCAAATCGTTATATTCGCACTGTCAAAGTAGTACATTCAAATCGTTATATTCGTACTGTCAAAGTAGTACATTCAAATCGTTATATTCGTACTGTCAAAGTAATACATTCAAATCGTTATATTCGCACTGCCAAAGTAGTACATTCAAATCGTTATATTTCGCACTGCAAAGTAGTACATCAAATCGTTATATTTCGTACTGTCAAAAGTATAAATTCAACGTTATATTCGTACTGTCCAGTAGTACATTCAAATCGTTATATTTCGGAACTGTCAAAGGTATAACATTCAATCGTTATATTCCGTACTGGCCAAACGTAGTACCATTCAAATCGTTATATTCGCACTGCCAAAGTATTACATTCAAATCTTATATAGCGTAACTGCCAATAGTACATTCAAATCGTTTAATTCGCACTGGGCCAAAAGTAGTACATCAAATCGTTATATACTATCGTCTAACTTCTGCCAAAGTGTACATTCAAAATCGTTAATCTTCGCACTGCCAAAGTAGTACATTCAAGATCGTATATTCGCACTGTCAGTAGTACATTCAAATCTTTATATTCGCACTGCCAAAGTAGTACCTTCAAATCGTTATATTCGTACTGTCAAAGTAGTACATTCAAATCGTTATATTCGCACTGCCAAAGTAGTACATTCAAATCGTTATATTCGCACTGTCAAAGTAGTACATTCAAATCGTTATATTCGCACTGCCAAAGTAGTACATTCAAATCGTTATATTCGTACTGTCAAAGTAGTACATTCAAATCGTTATATTCGCACTGTCAAAGTAGTCCATTCAAATCGTTATATTCGCACTGTCAAAGTAGTACATTCAAATCGTTATATTCGTACTGTCAAAGTAGTACATTCAAATCGTTATATTCGTACTGTCAAAGTAATACATTCAAATCGTTATATTCGCACTGCCAAAGTAGTACATTCAAATCGTTATATTCGCACTGCCAAAGTAGTACATTCAAATCGTTATATTCGCACTGTCAAAGTAGTACATTCAAATCGTTATATTCGCACTGCCAAAGTAGTACATTCAAATCGTTATATTCGTACTGTCAAAGT
>JAAEAF010007986.1:0-14708 GCA_011037195.1 Triatoma infestans
TATAACGTATCCTCTAATTTCAGAGCGACTTCTAGCCCGATTTCGTAAAGAGAAAACACCCCTAGTCCTCTTACAACAGATGACTAATATTCAGTCCTTGCCCACTGAGTCTCCTGAAACATTCGCGGATAGGATTAGACATATCCAATCCGCCATTCATTTAAAAGCTCAAGCTAACCCACTCGAGGCCTTACAAGCAATTCTAGATAAACTGGCCACTGATGCATTCTTGAAGTCACTTCCTCAACCGCTTCGTAATGAGGTGCGAACGAAGCTTCCTCAAAAATTAGATGAAGCACTTTCCTATGCCAATGCCCTAAAAGAAGTTCAGGCTTCTGAAACAAACCCACAGTTTTCGCTGTAACTTCGAAAAATTCTAATCGTACACCTCCATCTCCTTGTCGTTACTGTGGACAAATGCATTTCCACAGAGAATGCCCACATCGTAATAAAAGCCAAAAGCCACAATTAAAACCAACTACCACTTGTAGAGTATTTAATGTAATAAAGAACAGACCTTGTCGCCATTGTTCCGGTCCACATTTTGACGTGGACTGCACCAATAAATTCAGACCAAAACCTCGTACTAACTTTGGCAAAATGCCTAACAATTTTAATGTACCAAAAAATTTCAATCGCAGGGTATATAATAATAATCGTTATAACAATAATAATAATAATAATATAATCAATATTATAGTAATAATCATAGTCCTCGAATTAATTCAAACAATTCGCGATTTAACCCTTATTCAGATAGACCCCAGTATAGTCATAATAATAATGGTTACGAAACTAGCAATCACCCCCAAAATAGGCCCACTTGCCAATATTGTTCAACATTTGGACATACGGCTCGTAATTGTTTCCAAATACAGCCCAAAACGAGTTAGCCCTCAGTCGCTTTCTCGAAAATCTGATATGACCAAGACAATCATACCTGCTTCCATCAGTCCTGACTAACCAAATAATACCTAATTATGGCATCACGTCCCTTCATTTGCATGCGGACAATGTCAAAAATTCCAAATTTTCTGGCGAATTCATACTTTCGCAATTAAAAGTGATTTCCAATCAATACTTGTAGAAATTTTCTTACTGGGCAATCATTAATTTGCGCACGTATCTAACAATTAAATTCAACATTCAATTTTCAAATAGTACTCAAACGCACCAATTTAGTACTAATCGCTAAGTTCACTAAAATCCCTAGTAACTAGCCACAAAATTTCTGTGCCACCTCGCGCACACAATACATAACACTTGAAATAAATACTTGACATAATCTCTTGAAATAATTCTCAATATATCACACTTCTTAACTTTACATACTACACCACATGTAAATGTTATATGTAAGAATTTTGTCTTAAGAACAAAAATGTCTAAAGTGTATTAATATATTTTTTTTTACTTTAGTTGTTGCAATAATCGATATATTATTTTTGTTTCAGCACAGAAAACTCTCGTAACACAATTTATAAATTTATTCGACCTTTAATATTTGTAATTATTGCATTGTATATTTAAATAATAATTGTAATTTATTTTATTTTGCAGAAATCAAGATCACCAAGTGAATTCGTAGTTACTTTTGATGAGATGATATTAATATTTTTTTATATATTGTATTTACCTAATTAATTAATATTTTTTTCAGTTCGACTTAAAAGGAAATTAAATAATTTGTATTATTCTTGTACTTGTTTATCATTTGTATTTTAATGTTATTTTTAATGTTATTGTTAACTTAAGGTATCTAGAAAACACAGCAAAGCTGAAGAGCTGATGAACATACAGTCGGCTTCACCCTTGTGCATACTCCCTCAAGATATACATTCATCTTTACTTCTTAGCTTTAATAATTTTTACACTAATATTTGTTGAAATTTAAATTTGTTTAACCTTTCTTTTACAGATCCAAGAATCTTCGTCGACTGCACCATTGCATGAGCACGAATGTTATTGCATGCGCATGAATTTAATTGCATGTTATGATTAGTCAATATTGCACGTTATTTGTTAGAAATTTTATCATATAAATTTATGTATAACTCTGTATGATTATTTTCAGAAACACAAGATTTCTACAAAAGGAAAAGATCTTCATCTTCTCATACCCTTTGCGATATCCTTCCGCATCCCGCACGCTTATTAAATATATATATTTTTTTTATTTGCGTATTTTGTGTATTTATTTATTTGTTAATTATTTTTGAAATACTTAAGAGTTTTTTTTTGTCCATATAGAGTTAATTCAAGAAACTACATACACACCTACAGTACCGACTTGTCTACCCATTGCCAGTCACTTCTTCATCAGCAACACTCTCACTCGCCAAGCAGTGTTCGCCTGTCAGCCTACCACCACAGCAACGCTCGCCCACTCACGCAGCGTTCGCTCCAGTAGAAGATATTCAAACACCACAGCAACGCTCACACATCCAAGCAGCGTTTGCCGCAGAAGAAGATGACTGCAGCCTACAACACACGGCCACCTTGCAGGCGTTACATACACACGCCTCTCGATAACTTCCAAGCCTCTACAACTCCAGATTATCTCCCAAATTTTTCGTGCCGAAAAATTTCTCCAGGAGGGGGGATAATGTAGTGGAAGGACAAAATCGATAAATAATAGTTTTAAGTTTCTGAATATTTTATAGTATCCAAAATTGTATTTTTGTTAATATTTTATAATATATTGGACTGTGAAATTATCTTCAAAAAGATTGTACTTTAGTGTCAGGTACTGCAAATTTGGATCATTAAACAAAGGCACAAATCCCGTTAGGTCAACCTTTGTACAAGCTAATTTCCCCCTCTAGAGAGAGAGAGCAATTCCAAAAAATAGATTCTAACATTAGTTTTAAAAGAGTAAAAGAGTAGAGAGTCTAAGCTCAACCTTCAAACAGGACACTTCAGGAATTGCTCTCTAAATATCTGTGCCAGTTTTGCATTAATCTTGATAAATACTTAATTTCTTAAACATAATAGTGTGATATTGTAAAATACTTAAATTTACTAAGAGATAATATATTTATTTATAAAACAGTAGTGTGTTCTTAAATTCTTATTACTTCTATCTCAAACAAACACACAAGCCCTTTTCGCTAAAACGCTACGCCACAAGCAACCTACAAACACATCCAAACCATTACATTACACTAGCCAGGAATGGAAAATGGACACGCACCCTTTACAAACAGTTAATTATTACAACTATTTAGGACTCGGTCTTACACCTCTTCTAAATTTTAAAAAACATTTTTCAGCTAAATTGGAAAATGCAAAATCCGCATTAAATAGTACATATTCTAATTTGATGAAAAAAACAGACATTCCTATATCCAAAAAAATAAATGTATTTAATGCTGCGGTAAGAACTATCATGTGCTATGCTGGGCAGGTATGGGGCTTTCTCAGTTTTAAAGAAATAGAAAAGTTAAATTTATTTTTTGTTAGAAAGTTGTTTTGCCTGTCAGTAAATGCGCCTCATTACATTTTATATCTTGAATCAAATTTTTTGTTACCCGATTTTTTGTTATATGTTAAATTTGCACTTGAATTATATAAAGAAAGTTTTAGCCTTGCCAGAAGGGAGACTGCCCAAAGCATTAGCTGGGGAAGTTATAAATCATAGAATATACTGGCACAAAGAAAACTTAGAGTTATTTGGTAACCTGAACAGCTTGGATTATGTAGGTGTTAATCCAGAAACTGTGGTGGCTTGTTTTAAAAGTAATTTTAAGGAAAGTATGATACTAAATGCGCAATCTTCGAGCTTCCACTTCTTATATAAACATCTAATTACTGATCTTGGAGATGGTCACTACATATCCGATGCTAACAATTTCGGCCTTAAAATGAAGGTCATTTTCAAGTTAAGAGGGCAGTTAGTTAATTTAAATTGTAACGTAATGCGTTCGGAGGAACAGTGGTTATGTACCATGACATGTGCCATTATTTAGGGAAATGCCCTATTTTACAGGAATATAGAATTAGGTGGCTGGGGAAGAAGGCACTAAGCCAGGCAGAAATTATTGACTTACTTAATGGTGGAAAATGGACAAATTTGTTTTACTTTCATGTTTCGGCTTATAAATACAGGATGTTCCTTATAAGTGAATACAATACTTAGAATTTTGTTTTTGTTTTTTTTTAATTCAAAATATTATGTATATATCCTCTCTCTTTACCACAGGATTTGATTTACTTTTTCTTTGTCTTACTTTAGTGAGTAAGTTATTTTTTCATTAGTTTGTAAGATGAACTCTAGGCTGACGGTATAAAACCATGCCTATCAATAGCTATTAGTTTATTGTTTGTATTTCTATTTTCTCTTTTTGTGAAATAAGTAATAAAGCTTTCTATTCTATTCTATCAATGCAGCAAGCATTTCTAGTTTTAAAAAACTCGTTGTAACTGTTTCTGAGGAAATTCCAAAAAACATAAAATACCTATTCTGTAATAATGGTAAACCGAATTTTTTTTTTTCAAATTTGGAATAGCGATGCTTCTAATGTGTATTAATATTAAGAGGTGGTAAAACTATATTTTATACTGAAGTGCTATTTCAGTGAAAAGTATAACGCTACTGTTCCCCGCCTCCCCCCCCAAAAGCCTCTAAAATAAATTTTTCCGAGAAAATGTTTCAAATAATAGTATTTATGTATGTCCTCACGCGTTGGTCTAGTGGCTAACGCACTCGCCTTTCGAGCGAGAATTCACGGTTCGATTCCCGTGAGGGCAAAAGTCGGTGTTGACCGAGCATCGTGATAAAGTGGGAAGCTACAGTTAGTAGCGCCCTAACTAAACTCTATCCACATGCCACCCTGTTCAAACGCCGTCTGGCAAGCCTTGGCCCTTCATGGGCTGTTGCGCCATAGGGATTAGGGTTAGTATTTATGTATGTAGATAGTTTACGAAGTTTGAGCTAAATTGTTGGAGGTATTTTTTAGAAAATCACGAAAAACTGAAGAAAAAATACACAGAGAAAAGTTGTACGTCCGGTTGATGGATTTTGCCCGAATACTTCCTGTCATTTTCATTTTTCATTTCGAAAATCTAGCACTATCGCAATACTTTCTCTTTCTTAAGGAGTTGGAGAAAGTAATAAAATCTAAATTTTTGTTATTTAAGGTGGGTGGTGTGCCTCGCCTCCAAGCTGATACCCCCTGGATACCTATGTTATCTGTAGTGCGGAACACATAGGAAACTAAACGAGTCACAAACCCACGCCTAATGCATAATGCAGTCCAATTCGCTTATATGGTAAGAGCCTTTCTCAAGGCTACATACCACCTTTCTTAAGGTTATTTTTTGGAACGCGGGAGGTTAAAAATCAAACAGATATTGGACTGCCCGAAAGAAAATGGGAACACTCCCTTCAGAGTCGATATAGGGGGAAAAAAAAATTCTATTTATCAATACCGTAATTACCTTTTAGTACAGATGTCGGCCATTTTGACAAAACTGCTCAATAATAGTGTAAAAATTAGTAGTAATTTGAAATATGTACAAGACAATTTTTCTTATGCTTGAGTCACTAAATACATTGTGCCATATTATGAATTCTTTCCAAGTCAGATAATATGGACAAAAGTTGAGCTGTAGTAGTTTGTATTTAACCGAATATACTAACTATACTATATAACTTCTTCACGTGTCGTTTTTTAATACGATGTTTACACCCATCTCGTAGCGATGTTTATTCTTCATGAAAACTTTTACAATTTCCAACCCAATTTTATACTATGAATTGCTTCTTCAATGTATAATAACATTTTCTTAATTAAAAGTTCAAAACACAAAGAAACTTGCTTTCTATCGGTCTAATTTTCCAAAGTAATAAACGATGGAGTTTTAATATTTTATAGTTATTTTAAGTAATTTAATTTAGCTCATAGTGACATTTCTAACTTATTTTTATTGTAAAATTTTCTGTCAAAAATTTCAAATGAAAAGTGGCGCAATGCCATTTCCAAACAGGGCGTTCCATTAATTGTTGTGGTGGTTGGTTCCGCAGAGCTGGAAAGCATCAGAGACATTTTCCGTGGTAGCCTGCTTCATTTTGTGGTCATCGACCGGTTTCGGGCGTTCGCCATCTTCAGGATGCGTTTTTCCTCCCGTTGTTCCCCCCAGACACAGTGTGACAAAACACAGACTTGCACAGAGCAAATTCAGTTTACACACTGACTGGTGTTTTTAATTGTATTTAAAACTAAACTTTTAAACTAGGTGTTTGGGTTGTAAAAGGGCAAATTTTCCTTAAAATGAAACAACAAGTGTGGAGCTAAAAACCATATTTAGGTAAGCATGCGTGCGTGGATGGCGTATGTAAATTGT
Source organism: Triatoma infestans (assembly GCA_011037195.1). NCBI lineage: Eukaryota > Metazoa > Arthropoda > Insecta > Hemiptera > Reduviidae > Triatoma > Triatoma infestans. The sequence goes on from JAAEAF010007986.1 coordinate 6,346, forward strand.
GAAGGGTGAAATGCAAAATATGTTTAGGTGTCATCAAACAACCTGCTCATATATATTGCTTGGTTGTTTATTTGTTTCAATTATTTTAATTTTTATTATTCCAATCGCTTAATTTTAAATTGTTAGTTTAAATCGTTATTTAATTTAATTTTAAATTTATTTTTATTTTGATTAGTTAATTGTTAAGTGAATCTCCCTCTGACAATAGCGTTTAAAAAAATTAGACCCCACGTGTTGTTTCCATTTTAAGGAAAATTTGCCCCTTTAACAACCCAGTTACCATCACCATACCCCTTGACCTAGTTTAAGTGTTTATTTTTAAATACAATTAAAAACACCAGTCAGTGTGTAAACTGAATTTTTTCTGCGCAAGTCTGTATTGTCACACTGTCTGAAAAACGCATCCTGAAGGTGGGCGAACACCCAAAAATCGGTCGATGACCGCAAAATGAAGCAGGCTATCATGAAAAATGTCTCTGATGCTTTCCAGCTCTGCGGAACCAACCACCACAACCACAACTAAATATTAAGAAATTTTATTAAACAAAATAACGTTTTAAAAATATAAATAAACGATAGCAAGATAAATTTGAAACTTGGAACCCTCAAGGAACTTGGAAATCCTGCTATCACTATTAGAAATTCATAAATTTATTCTTTAATACTAAGACTAAATGATTCACAATGATAGCTTCGTCTTTATATCACGTTAAGAGAATACATCATTAAGTTGTCCAAAATAGATCTACCTATCTATGATGTTCACCACATTTGAAATGATTTTTGTATTTCTTTATTTAAGTTTAGAATGTTCTATAAAGTTGAAAGTTGTCCCATTATTTATTACGCTATATTAAACACAAAAATATAACAATATAAATCTAGATTATACAAAAATATGAAGCCTCGAACAAAAAGACTTTGAGATAAATGAAAAAAAAAAATAAATGATGTCCTTGAGGTGGAACAAGTCAGCTTTTTCAGGCATGAGTTCCAGGAAATGGATTCCTCCAAATACCTGGGCACGACGGCGACAAGCGGGGGATGATATCATCAATAATCATCTGAAAAGTGATGCAGCTTTGGCCTTACATTTAGGAGGAACTTGTCAAGAAAGACGAAAATATTAATTTATAAGACAGTGGCCAGATCAGTCTTCACTTACACAAGTGATACATGAACTGTGACAAAAGCAGGGACTAAAAAGCTCTTCTTCTATATGAAAGAAGAGTGGTGCGAAAAATTTACGGCCCGATAAAAAAGAAATGGAGAATGGAAGTTTCGTACAAATGCAGAGGCTTAGCAAACTTTTGATGCGACCTAGTGACTACCATAAAATTGGCCAGGCAAAGATTATTAGGCCATATAAAAAAGATGACAGAAGAATGAAGCACCAGAAGGATGCTATACTGCAAGAAGGATGTCCAGGATGATCATCCATATGACAGCCGTCAGAAGGTGGCATACAAAACAAAAGACTGCCTGCAAAACAATGGTTCGAAATTGTTGATGAGTCCTTAAAGCAGTAAATAAGTAAATCTGTATTAGATTATTATTAAAACACATACCTTTTTCATTTTATATACCATTTTACTTACTCTTACTCCTAGTAAGAGGAAATATTGTAATCGTATCAAATTTTCGATATCGAGTTTTCATCGGAAATATCCGTTTTGAGGTCCCCTGAGTCCAAAAAAAAAGTGATTTTTAGAAAATGGCCTGTGTGAGTGTGCATGTATGTGAACATCATAGCTCAAAAAAAAAACCGTAGAAAGTTGAAACTTGATATTCCGTGTAGGTATCACCATGGGATCCGACAGTAGGTTATCTGTCAAAATTCCTCAACCGGAAGTACCACTTTACTGAATGTTTCGTTTTACTTTTTTCCAATTTCTCAGAAATTTGACTTGATATATCAACTATACATACAAACAGCTACAACTTTTATCTGAAACGTTTCTTTGGAGAAAATTGATTTAAGGGCAATTTTGGTGGGAAGAATGGGGATACGGTTTCTTCTAAAGTTTATTAAACAATTCTATCATTTGAATAATATTAATTAGAATTAAGTATGTTGTTAAAATTTCAAGTTTCAAGAAAATTAGTAAACCAGAAGTGTGGTTTTTACTGAAGTTTTTTTTTCAGTTTTTGTGATTTTCTCCATTAAAATACTGACAAATTTCATTAAATTTGGTAAAGTAGAAAAAAGTTAAGTAATGCCTATTTTTTTAGGCGGGCTTAACGTCCAACTACCAAATTAGGTGTCGTGGACAGGGGCGGAAGCACCTTCTTTATTAACATTTTTTAAACCAAAATAAAATTTAGCAGTTATACGCGGGACTCGAACTGGGGACTTCCCACTTAGTAGCCCAAGCTCATAACCACTACACCAACACCCGCCCTAAATTTTAATAACTAAATAGATTTTGTATACTAATTATAAAGTTTGTCAATTACAATTTTGAAAACTAGAGTAAGAAAAAGTTGTGTTTCATACCAGATTTTTTTTAAGATAATTGTAGTCAATATTTTAGTTTAATCGCTACACAAAATTTAATGTTTAAATTATATCGGCTTTATTTCAATTTCCATAATAATATTTTAATTTCTGAAGTGTGATTGTAGAGAACGAACAGTGCGAGTAGTAGTGGATCTGCAGGAATGAGTGAAGAAGAGATGTTTGTGGAATGTTGGGATTTGAGGGTAAGTCGGCAGTGTATTGGGAGGGAGCCGAGATAGTTCCCAATGGTACTTCAGCATGACTGCAGTAAACAAAGAACTGGGAAATGCCCAGTTCTTTGCCATGAATTGACAGCATTCTTATAAAATGGCAAGAAATCTATTCTATTGTTCAATAGTTTGTGTTCTAAACAGACTGTTGGAAAAAATGTTTTCTTTTCACATTTCAAAGGTACTAGTAATTCTGACACTATAAATAATAGTTACGTTCTGGGTGTTTGTTAATAAAACAAGAAAAATGTTAGTTTGCTGGGGCCAAAGAAGGGAAAAACTTTTCAACTTTAAAAAGTTTGTTTCCTTCTTTGGCCCCACCCAACCAACATTTTCCTTGTTTTATAATTCTGACACTAGTAAATGATCAATCCTACCTTAGTTATCCCACCTATCACTACAGCCTAAGAAGTTTGTATTATTTAAACAAAGGATTATTTATAAATTTGATAATTTGATAATCGTCATCATTTTCCCATTTTCAATAACCTAATATTTAAATTGTATTTTATTCCGTTTGCAGTTTTCACTTAAAGAACCGAATTTAAACGAAGAAAATGAGAATTACAGATAATGGTTTTGTTTGTTTTTATAGTTATTGTAAATTGTGTAGAGATGATGAAACGTTCAAGGTGTACGAATAGTGTAGAATACAGGTTAAGTAGGAAGATGTGTATGATCAGCATGAAATTCCATAATTACATTTAAACTGATAATCGTGTAAAGGAAAAAATAAATTCTGGTGTGAAACACTCACACGAATTTGTCTAACTGCAGTTTACTAAAAAATTTTCTTCCAACATAAATGCCTTAGTTGCCTTCTAAACATTGGCAGTATGAAAACCTAATAAAAAACGACTTTTTCGAGAAAAGCATAAACACATACCTAGAAATCCGTAAAAATGAATTTTCTCGGGAAAAAGTTACAAATAAAAGTGATAGTATTTTCTAGTTTTAGACGATTTTTTTTTTTTTTTTTTGATACTCGGAATTTCGGCAACACAACTAATTCTAATTAATATCGTGTAAATGCTAGAATCATATTGTGATCTTCTTCTTCTTCCTGTAGCACTACGGCCTTTGAAGGACCTTGGCTTCCTGCAGCAGATGGTTCCAGACGGCCCTGTCTCTATTATAACCTTCCTTCTCCATTGCCTTACTTTCATGTTTCGGAGATCGGACTCTACATCCTGCAACCATCGCAGTCGGGGCCTCCCCCTTGGTCTTCCGCCGCCCGGGTGACCTTCATATGCTTACCACGGCGCTCTCTCTCTTTCCATTCTGTGGAGGTGACCTAACCATCGCAATCTTCCCAGCTTTACCACCGTGACTAAGTCATCATATTGTGATGGATGCCAGAAATATAGAAATATATATTATTTCAAATATATAAAAATTATGAAGAACTAGATATTCGATGGCAAAAAGGGTACACACAGGTAGAAGACTACCGTTATAATAGAGAGTTCATGAACTTGGTTAGCATTGCCTACCCCTTCTCACAAGGGCAGATTTGAACTATGAAGAGAAGGTATTCGTTCAAGAACTGTCCGTATAAGACATCCAACTAGAACAATTCAGGAATCGCTATCATAGCATCAGTGAACTATAAAGTAGTGAACTTTTAGCTTAACATAAAGTGTTTAGTGCAGTGAAAGGAACTATTAGGGACTATTCAGGTAAAGGATACCGTTACAGAAGAGGTCACAGAACTTAGTTAGCTTTGTCTTTTGCCCCTTCTCACAGGGGAGGATTTGAACTTCCAAGAGAAAACATTCTTCAAACAGTCCGTATTAGACATTCAATCAGAACACTTGTACCAGGGATTCGCTATCTTAACAACTTATAACTATAAGTTAAAACATAAGAGTTTATTCTAACTAGTTTCAGAATATTAATAAGCATATTACTGTCATATTGAAAAGTACTTGAATTCACTTAGAGAATATATCTATTTTAAAAACAATGTGATCTCTTGATTATTTCTGATACTTCTCTCTTAAACATATATACTTACAAGCCCTTTACAAAACTACTCACGCCACAAGCTACAACAACACACCAATATGGATAATGCGATGGATGCCAGAAATATAGAAATATATTTTATTTCAAACATATACAAATTATGAAGAACTAGACATTCGCTGGCAAAAAGGGTACACACAGGTAGAAGGCTACCGTTACAACAGAGAGTTCATGAACTTGGTTAGCATTGTCTACCCCTTCTCATAAGGGCAAATTTGAACTATGAAGAGAAGGCATTCGTTCAAGAACTGTCCGTATTAGACATTCAATCAGAACACTTGTACCAGGGATTCGCTATCTTAACATCAGTGCCAGTTAAAACATAAGAGTTTATTCTAACTAGTTTCAGTATATTAATAAGCATATTACTGTGATATTGAAAAGTAATTAAATTCACTTAGAGAATATATCTATTTTATAGACAGTATGATCTCTTGATTATTTCTGATACTTCTCTCTTAAACATATATACTCACAAGTCCTTTACAAAACCGCTCACGCCACAAGCGAGGAATGAATTCTAATTGACAAAATTTTCCAATAAAAGTATAGCTTTCCAATATATGTATAGTTCAAGAAAATAAAGTTTAAAGAAAATTCTTGGAGCCATTTTCAGGAATGACGCAATAAAAAAAGTAAAAAAGAAAATCTATTCAGCAAAGTGGATATTTCCTGATGCCTGATTTTGACAAAAAAAAAACTTATTGCCGAATCCGTTAGTAGAACTGACACGAAATATCAAATTGAACTTTTTTGGCATATTTTCGTTTTTCAGTATGCTGATCACACACACACCACACATACCCTTTCCAAAACCTCCCCCTTTTCCGGGTTCAGTGGGATCTCAAAACTTGTATTTTTTGAAAAACTTAATTTCGAAACTTTGACACAATAGCAATACTTTCTCTTACAGCAGTAAGAGACAGAAAAAATTGCCATAAAACATTTGAGTTTCTCTTCCTGTAAATTTTCACAATATTAATTTAAGAATTTACTTTTTAAAAAAATCGGAATTTTTATTAAATGTTGATTTCTTAATACTTTCACCACATACTGGGACTGGAAATTTTCGACAGTCATTCAGTTCTCAGTATAGACTAAAGAGTGCCGGTATCTTGTGCGCTCTACCAACCCTGTTGATATCTACTGTATAAATCAGTGTTCTGGTCTACTATAACCTTACTAGGGCAAGGTATTCAGTAATTTCTTTACGGGAGGTCCCGTACCACCAGCTGATAATAAAAATAAACCCTTAGCCGGTCAAACTCGAAAATAAGTGGATCACTGTTCTATTTTCCCGCGCTTACCATCATTAGAGGTGACCATAAGTAAAGTTCAATCGTGATAATAACTGTTTTGAAAATTATAGTTTTAATTATAATTGTTGTCGATTGTGTATACTAAACCAGAATCGTGCAGGTAGGGCGCACACTATACCAGAATCATGAAGGTAGGGCCCACACTATACCACAATCATGACGGTAGAGCACACACTATATCAGAATCATGACGGTAGAGCGCACACTACGGGTTTTACGGTCCCCCGGGTTCCTGAGTACAGTACACCGTATACTCACCAGGACACTACACCATACATCTTTACTGACATAAGCACAACTACAGAACACACTCTAGGGCTACCTTCCCTAGGGCCCCGAAAGGGGGAGTAGCTCTAGAGGCTCTAAGGAGGCAGCCCCTCCGCTGGACTCGGGAGCTGTGGGCCGATAACCCGCACTCCTTAAAAATCGTTATCACGGAACCTGGAAGCAATGAAGCCGGATTGATTCAAAGGCAATGACTCTGCAACCGACTTAAGGATTTTAATTTTGGATACTGGAATGTTCTTACATTATTTAGACCTGGAGCACTTCAAGTGCTGGTAACTGAGCTGGACAAATACAAGATTGACTTAGCAGCCATCCAAGAGATAAGATGGATGGGAAAAGGCGTGTTACAAAAGAGGAACCACACCATCTATTATAGCTGCCACGACAAACTGCACACATTTGGTACTGGCTTTGTCATAAACAAAAAAACTGAGAGAAAACGTACTTGACTTCAAAGCCATTAGCCCTAAACTCTGCTACTTGCGTCTGAAAGGAAAATTTTTCAATTGTAGTTTATTTAGCTGCCACGGACCCACTGAAGTGTCTGAGGATAGTGAGAAAGACGAGTTTTATGAACTCCTAGAGAAAACGTTAGATGAGTGGCCCCAACATGATATCAAAATCGCGCTTGGTGATTTTAATGCAAAAGTAGGACAAGAGGCAATTTACTATCCAACTATCGGGAGAAATAGCTTGACGAACAATCAAACGACAATTGACAAAGGCTTGTTAATCTTGCTGCTGCAAAAGATATAGCTTGGCTAGAGATGCAAGAGATAGCCGATTCTTTCAAAAAGTCAATCAGGGACGAGCACCCTTCAAGCCGAAAATCAGTTACTGTAGGCTACAGGATGGTACAATGGCAACACAACAAAACGAGGTCTTGAATCGTTGGGCGCAGTACTTTGGTAGGCTTCTAAATGATGAAACTATAGCCATCGAAAACCAAGAGATCCCCTTGCAAGATGAAATAGAACCGCCGGATGAAGATGAAATTAGAGAAGCCATCAATAGAATGAAGAATTTCAAATCTTCGGGATGTAATAACCTGCCCGCAGAATTGTTCAAGTATGGTGGCGAGGAACTTCTACGGGAACTGAGACAGCTTCTCCTAAAAGTTTGGACCAGCGAGACAATGCCTGAGGCGTGGAAGAATGGGATTGTATGCCTTATCTTTAAAAAGGATACCAATTAATATGCGACAACTATCGAGGGATCTCACTCCTCAATTGTGTGTATAAAATTATGTCCAACGTAATCTATGCCAGACTCTTGCCTCATGCCGAAAGAGAAATAGGGAATTAACAGTGTGGGTTCTGGAAAAACAAGTCCACAACTGATCAGATATTCTGTTTACGAATGATTTTGGAAAAGGGCAGAGAATATAACCTTCAGACCCACCATCTTTTTGTGGACTTCAAGTTGACCTATGATAGCATCAAACGAGAAGAACTCTATAAAGCACTCTTGGAAATGAATATACCCCCAAAGTTAGTACGCTTAATCCAAATGACAATGAGAGATTCGCGTTGTTGCGTAGGTATGCAGGGAGGACTGTCCCCTGAATTTTATGTGAAAAAAGGATTAATACCAGGAGACATATTGTCATACTTGCGTCAATCTTAGCCGTGGTAATTAGAAAAGGTAGTGCGAGACGCAAAGTTACAGGTAAGCGGCACAATTTTTCATAAGTGCGTATAGATCTTGGCTTACGCTGATGATGTGTATGTCGTAGGTAGAACCTTTGACGATATGAAAAACGCGTTTCTAAATCTGAACAGAGCTGCCAAGATGTTGGGACTTGTGGTAAATGAGAACAAAACAATAAGCATGCGGGGAAAAACACTGGCGCGAGAGATATGTGTTGATGGATGGTTACAAGTTTGAGAGGGTAGACACGTTCATCTATTTAGGGTCTCTTGTTTCTAGAGATAATGAAGTCAGTCTAGAAGTTAAAAGAAGGTTATTGGTGGCTAATAGTGCTATTTTGGGCTCAGA
>JAAEAF010007987.1:0-11393 GCA_011037195.1 Triatoma infestans
CAGCAAGCTGAAGATGAGCAATGCCGACGTCTAGCCCAATCAAAAAATTATGCATTAAATGATTCAGGCCTTCTAATTAATGTGCTGGACAACAACATCCTTGTTCCAAGCAAAATGCGTGATACAGTTTTACAGCTGTATCATGACAACCCATTGTCTGGTCATTATGGCAGACAAAAAACATATGACCGCATAAAAACTCAATTCACCTGGCCTGACATGACCAAAGACGTGGAGAACTATGTCAAGACGTGTCATAGTTGCGCCACTAGAAAAACCGACAACGCCTATAAACCACCAATAGGCACATTTAGCGAGCCAACTAATGTTTGGCAAGCTATTTCAATTGATGTTGTTGGACCGCTAGAGCCATCAACAAATATTCTAACAGGCGAAGAATACAAATACATATTAACAATAATTTGTCAATATTCCCGCTATTTGGAAATGTTTCCAATTACGAACCAAAAAGCGGAGACTGTTGCTCAAATTATTGTTAGCCATATCTTCACCAGATACGGCACGCCAAAGTACCTACTCACAGATTTGGGTACCAATTTCACGTCCACCATCCTACTCCAAATCTGTGCACTGTTAAAAATTAAAAAAGTGTGCACGACGCCATACCACCCTGCGTCAAATGGACGATTAGAGAGAATTCATAGAGACATCGCCAATAACATATCTCACTATGTCCAAAGTAACAAAAATTGGCATAATTACCTGCCATTAATTAAAGCTGCACACAACTCAACGAAAAATGTATCCACAAACTTTACCCCCATGAACTAGTTTTTGGTACCAAATTTCAATTTCCCTGGATACTAAACTATCCACAAAAAGACATTCAAAATTTTAACATTCATACAAAATGTCTATATGAAAAAATTCAAAAAGTGCGTCAACAGGCAAAAAATAATAATGAAAAAGCCAAACAAACAAGGGAAAAATATTATAATAAAAGTGTTTCAAAACAAAATTTTTATGTAGGAGATAACGTTTATTTAAAAAATTTTACGCCCACGGGAAAATTCACAAAAAAATATCATGGCCCGTATCGAATTTACAAAATATTTTCCAACCAGACTGCACTAATTACCTTAAATAATAATGAAAGAAAATTAGTGCATCTAAGCAAAATTAAAAAAGCACATCTAAGACAAAAACCTACAAACACACATAAAATGAAACTACGGCCAAGAAAGGCAAAAATTTAAAAACATTTTTGGAAAATTTAGACAAATTTTCCTGGTGTTGGGAGGAGACAATACTCTAGTCCAAGGAAAAATTTCAAAATTAATTTCAAAATTTAAATACAAAGATAAACATTTTAATTAAAAATTTTAAATAAATTCAACACAACATCTCAGTAAATACACCCTGGCATTTTGAAAATTGTATTTCAACATTTCAATGCACGTTTCAAATTCAACATTTAATTTTCGATCATACACCCTATTTATTTAAACAATTTCGTTAGTGTGAATTGAACATTGATTATGGTCAATTTTAGGCCATACACCCCAATCATCATGCATTTAATTATTGTTAATTTTAAATAATATACATTCTTATTCTTAACAATTTTAGGTTAAACACCCTATTTATTTAAACATTGAATTTTTGGTCATAAAGGAAATCATACAAAGCATTTACTAATGCATTGATACAAAGCAAATCCAAACATTTCTTATTTTAGATTTAGATACCGACAAAGGAGTCATAAGGAGCAATTGTTAATACTTTTCTTATTTTAGAGAAACAAACAATACGGGAATTTAGCAACCGTACAATGCTAAACTTTATTGCAGGATTAAAATACTGGAAAATTTATAAAAAAGGAATACAACCTCCACAGCATTGTCTCAACGCCGACAAAACAGGTAAAAACCCTTAATTCTTAGATACACTTCATTTATTTGCTTCTTGTTTAATAGAATAGAAACGTCGACAAAAGGGTGAAATAACAATAAGCATACAAAAATTAGAAGGAATTCCAGGCACCTTACTTCAATAGGAAAGGATTTTCAATTGGGAAATTTTAATCTTCAAGGAATTACCGAACAATGGAAGTACTAAGAAAAGGAGATATCTTTCTGCACCTGGTAAAACCCCAGCTACTTTCACTTTTAATTGTTTTTTGTCACATGTACCTTGAAGGGTTATTAAAATCAACACCCCAACTAAATAATTTTCTTTCAAATGGCCATATACATTCATATATATATATTTTATGATACTAATATAATACTTGTTTACCACTAACAAAATATTCGCTTAATCTATCTAGCTTTAGCACTTCGAATTCTGTCGACATAATCTGCAGATATTCATCGACCTTCGAAATATTAATTAAATATTTATGAGCTCTTACCATATCCCGGCCGTATCCTAGCTGCGCATTCCTGCATTCCTGCTCGCAAGAAATCAATTTCGTCCACTAGTTATAAATTAATGTTAAGTTTACATAAATTAAGCAAACGTTTCTATCAAGGCCTTCTTCGTAAAACAAATTTCTTAGTACAACATAATGCATAAAACAAACTTCTTCGTACAACATAATGCATAAAACAAACTTCTTCGTACAACATAATGCATAAAACAAATTTCTTAGTACAACATTATGCATAAAACAAACTTCTTCGTACAACATAATGCATAAGACAAACTTCTTCGTACAACATAATGCATAAAACAAACTTCTTCGTACAACATAATGCATAAAACAAACTTCTTCGTACAACATAATGCATAAAACAAACTACTTCGTACAACATAATGCATAAAACAAACTTCTTCGTACAACATAATGCATAAAACAGATTTAGAAAATAAAATCATCATTGCACCGTTGATTCAGAAATTAACTAAAACAAATACATTAAATCATTGCACCTTGATTTATAAGACAGCGTATGACAACTCCAACCCTTGCTGGAAGCAAAAAAAAGAAAGTAATTTAATTCGTCTACAAACACAAAACAAACATAATATTTTATTCCACGAATGTATTTTTTTTTTGTTACTTTAACAAATTTATTTTCTTCCTTTTCCAACATTCCTTTCTATTTAATTAATTTGCCTAAACACACAAATTATTAAGGTACCTAGAAACAATTGTATATAAATAAATATGTGTGTATAGATATAAATAAGTATAGATATATATATATTTTATTATATCATGTCATATATAAATCATTCAATATATCATAAATATAAATCGTTCATATGATCACCAATCAATTATATCATTTTCAATCAATTATTTTAAATATGTATTAATTTTTAAATTTTATTCTGCATCTTTTTACATCATATTTGTTTATTAATTATCTAGTTCTATAATTGTGATATTTATCAAAAATCTTTTTAAATTGTATAATTTTCAATGAATTTTATATCTGCATAAATATTCCTTTTATCAGAATGAATCTTGAAATTTTATTTGTATTCATATTCTATTTCTTAGAGTCATTTAAAAATGAACAGTTGTTTATAGCCATTAGTTTTGTTACATCTGAATAATTATTAGAAGATATTTTAACAATTTAATCAAATCATAATTAATTGTTTATAATCATTACTTAATTAGAAAATAATTTTTTTTTAAATTTATACCATAATCGTGACGTTTTTGATTCATCTGAAAAATTTTAATTGTTTATAACCATAAGTTTCATTACATGGAAATCATTTCTAATTTTATATCGAAAATGAATCAGGAATTATTTCAATTGTTTAATACTTATACTCAAGCGAAAATATTTATTTAATAAAAAAAAAAAAAAAATTATTTAATCATTATTGTACCTTAGATTTAGTCCATTTTTATGTTCAATTTTATATTCAAATTTTTAAATTTCTAATTTTATATCCAAAATGAATCCATGATGCACATAAATTCAGCAAAACTCCTTGTAAATATAATTCTAACTCTTACATGATACTTAGTAATGGATTTACCAAGTATTTCAATAACATAAACAATTGGCAAAATAAAAACAAAATGTAAATAATTAATTTAATAAATGTAGATAATTTTCAAGAGCCAATTTTCACATATGTAAATAATTAATGGATCTCTTAATATTTCTAAAACTAAAAATGCAGATCCAATATCATGTATTGAAATTATTAGTTTTTTTCTCAAATTATGTTAATGACCAATCGTGTAAATATTGTTCTTTTAATGTACATATTTAAATTACTGCCAAAGACTGCTCCAATTTTAAATACTCTATGACAGACAAGACAAAACTGGCTCTCTTAAAAACAGCATGCTAGTCGCATATCACTAGCCACATATGCTACAAATTTAGCAGCATCAACAACATCATTTCAGCCAAGCTACCAACGCTAATTTTTCGCAAACGAAAAATTACTTCAGGAGGGGGGATAATGTAGGGGTAGTGAACCCCCACCACTCATCCACTCTAGCGAGTGAACCCCCATCACTCATAAACAGCCCCTCGCGCACAGAGAGAGGAGAGGGTTCGGCGAGTGTATATATATACGAGAAACAGAGTCAAACAGATATCCTGTTCACAGTCTACACTTCAATTGTACATATCGTTTAGCCACGTCAGTCTGTCTGTTCAGTTCTTGTAGTGTAAAGTATACAGTCCTTGGTAGTCAGTCATATACATATATATCAATTATATATCTTATACCGATATTGAGGTGTTATTTATCCATCAACATCTACAACCAACATCTCCTCACAACACCATTACACCAATACCTTTTTATTTAAACATAAAAATTCGATTACATTCATTTTTTTTTTCTAATTACACTTTAATTTGATTCGATATAACTTTTAAAAAAATTTAATAGAACACTTATTTATTTTAATAAATATAGTTTATGTCGGAATATTCGAAACGCCAGCGATGTTCTCCAGGCAATTCAAATCCAGCTCCTAAAAGAATTAATTTTAATATGTCTGTTGATCAAATTCTATCATCCCAACTGGGTTTGAAATTGAAAGAGATAATGTCGGAACTTTTAGTTGAAAAACTGCCCCCCCCTTGCTCGAAAAGACGATGTAAAGATTTTAGCAAACGAAATTTCGGCTCTGAAACAAGAAAATGCAGCGCTCAAAAGCGAAATATCTGTTCTAAAAGCCTTGAACTTAAAGACTGACACACGTTTAGAGGATCTGGAAATATCTTCTCGCCAAAATAATTTAATTTTCAAGGGCGTCAAAGATTCTCCTACCGGAAATGTGGGCGACCGTGTAGCGGAGTTCTGCAAGGAATTGTTAAAGGTAGATATTTTGTTAGAAAACCTTCGGGCAATACCTGGATCAAGTAAAAGATCTGAAAGACCCGTACTTGTCACCTTTTCTCGTCCTCAAGATAGAGTAACAATTTTCAAATCGTCTCGTGCTCTGAAGGGTACTAGTTTTGCGGTGCATCAAGATCCCCCAGAAATCACAAGAAAGAAACGTGCAGCAAAATTATTACAGTTGAGAAAAGAAATTTTTAAGCTTAATAATAACGTTAATGCCAGGCTCCGCACAAACTTTTTATTAATTGAGGGGCGAAAATTTACTTGGTCCAATCAAGTTGGTCTATTACTAGGGGATGTGAATGGTGTTCCAGCGCTAAATAGTCTAGTTGGTGAAGATATGACGGCCTTTGTTGATAAATTAAGAGTTGATTCTCCACCTTCTGCTCAACCGTCACAATCAGCTGCCTCAACCTCGTCTCAGCTGCCCCCTACACCATCTTCAAGATACAAGAAGACATCATCCTGAGTACCTTCAGCCGTCTGTAGTATCAGTTATAATGTGGAATTTTCTTCTAATATTTCTGTGATTTGTTATAATATCGCAGGTTTGAAATCTAAGATGGATAATTTTCCTTTTCTGAATTTATTAAAAAAATATGATATTTTTGTTCTGATAGAGACATTTATAGTAGAAGCAGATTGTAATTTCTTTAATAATTATTTTTCAGATTTTGATTTGTTTTGGGTGCCAGCCAGGAAAGAGCGTAAATTTGGAAGAGCTAGCGGAGGTGCGTTGTACGGGATAAAGCGTTCATGTCCTGCTCTTTCTTTTACCTATATCGACCACCGGGCAGTGATTGTATAAGCCGAGGTGAAGATAAAATTTACTTACTTCCGGTTTATTTGAATTGCAATGATTGGGATCAAGAGTTTACTACTTTTCAAGAATTGTTATATGTCTGTTATGGTAACAATTTTCGGAATCTGGTACTACTTGGCGACTTTAACGCTAGAGTGGGAGACTCACAGTCTCTACCGGAGGATTTATTCCTTAATAACCTAAATGTACTACCCTTAGGAGATCGAAGGACTCAGTACTGAACAGTCATGGTTCGAGATTGCTTGAGCTATGCGAAGATTATAATCTTTTAATTATGAACGGCCAGTTTGATAAGAATGAGGAGGGCGAATTTACCTTTATAGGTCCTATGGCCTGCTCGGTTATTGATCTCTGTTGTGCTTCTTTTAACTGCTTAAAATATATAGATACTTTCTCAGTTCTTTCTGAGTCCTTCTCTAATCATCTGCCTCTGTCTCTTTCATTTACCTCAACTCAATCTCAGACCCTCGTTCTGCCATTACTTCCACAATTATTTTGGAGGGATAAAGATGTAAATACTTACAAAATAAATCTTGAGAGAGAACTTAGTCGAATGGTTTCGTTTCCTTCTGACTCCCAGCTTTATGCCAGTACTTTAAAAAATTGCATTAAAAATTCCTGCCCAGCTATCTCTTTTGCTCCTTCTTATTTAAAATCTCGTCAGGAAAACCCCTGGTTTGATTTTAGTTGTTTTCTGGCCAGGAAAAGATCCTTTAAACTTCTCAACTTATTCCGTAAAACTAATTCTTAACTTGTAAAGGAGCATACCTGGCTGCCAATAAGAAGTTCACATTACTATGTATTGAACGTAAGAAAGAATATTTTCTTTCATATTTTGAGAGGTTCAAGGCCGCCACGGACTCTAAGCAATTTTGGAGTTTGGTTAACCGATTTCGCCGTAGAGATTTCGTATGCGGAAATGGTATAACTTTGGACCGCTGGGTACTTCATTTCAAAGGTTTACTTAACCCGCCTCTTCCTCCTCCAGTCTCCTAAGCAGCTCCTCTTTCTCTATCTAGTTCTTTTGATTCCGAGTTTACCCTTTCTGAACTCGAATCTGTTCTTTCTAATCTTAAATTTAAGAAAGCACCCGGCCCTGATGCTATAGTTAATGAATTTTATAAAAATGCTCCATCTTGTTTTGTTCATAGGTTATTAGCCTTTTGTAATTTTATTTTTGACCTCGGTGAACTTCCTCGCTGCTTCGGGCAGTCTATAATTTTTCCTCTTTATAAAAACGGAGATGCTAATCATGTGAATAACTACAGGGGAATGTCCTGCTTGAATACGCTGTCCAAGATTTTTCAGCTCTTCTTCTTAAATGACTTGAAGATTTTGTAAGTTCTAACAATTTGCTGAGTGAATTCCAAGCCAGCTTCAGACGTGGGTACCTGGCAATCAATAATATTTTTATCTTGACTAATTTAATAAGCCTTAAACTTGCTGAAAAAGGTAAAAAAGTCTACTGTTTTTTCATTGATTTGAAGTCCGCTTTTGATACTCTTCTCTGTTTTTAAAGCTGTTTAATTTGGGTATTTCCTTAAAATTTATAAACATACTTAAAAAACTTTATTCCTCAGCAACTTCCTCGGTCCGTGGTGTGAATGGGATTTCGGAGTTTTTTGAGATAGGCGCTGGTGTAAGACAGCCCAATATTATTTTCTTTATTCGTAGATGATCTCCCCTCTATTTCAGAAAATGGCATAATTGTCGGATCCACCAAGATTAAGGCTTTACTCTATGCTGACGCTGTGGTACTTATTTGTGATAACCCTACAGCCTTATAAAGAAATATCAGAATTTTTGAATCGTACTGCGATCGGTGGAACCTTACTGTCAATTTAAATAAATAAAAAATTATGATCTTTCGTGAAGGGGGTACATTGTCCACTTCAGAGAGATGGTTTTATAAGAGCAGTAAAATAGACGAGGTTAACCGTTATAAATACGTTGGCGTTACACTCACTCCACGTCTCTCTTTCACACCTCATATTCTTAACAAGGTCTCTGCGGCGAAATTAGGTATTAACAGAATTTGGCACCAGCTTATTTAAAAAAATAATATTCCCGTTAAATCTAAATTCCAATTATTTAATAGTGTGTGCAGATCGGTGGTGAGTTACAGTTCTCAGGTCTGGGGATTTCAAGCCTATGAGCCCTTCGAAAAGTTTCAGAGATATTTTCTCAAAAAACTATTTGCTTTGCCCGCTAGTACTCCTAACTACATGTTGACTTTAGAAACTCCGTTAGAATCCTTCCAATCATATACCCTAAAACTTCACCTCAAATGCCTTCTTAAAACTCTTTCTTTAGAGGACCAGCGCCTGCCTAAAATAGTAGCCACTCATGTAATAGCCAAAAATTTATTCTGGTGCAAACATTTAGTTTCATCCGCCCGCCAATACTCCTGCGACCTCACTCCTTCCCCAAACAATACAACTTCCTGGAATATCCTTCTTTCCGAACTCCCTGCTCAGATGGAGGCTAGTCGTTTGGAGGAGGCTGTGAGTCGCGCCACCGCTTCTGACCGATTTCTTCTCTATAAGGAGCTAATTGCGGAGTATCCTGGGTATGTAACGGAGCGTTTATTTAATGATTTTAAACTTGGAGATCTTGCCTGGCTTTTGAAAATCAGGGGAGAACTATTATATCTTAATTACAGGCCATGGTTAGAAGGGATCCAGAAAACGAAAAGTGTTCTCTCTGCTCCTACAACACTCGTGAAGACTTATTTCACTTTCTCGGTGAGTGTCCTATTTTGGCAGAGCTTCGTCTGCTCCACTTTGGCCAACGCGATCTCTCTAAGCGAGAAATAGTGGACTTCCTATCTGGCGAAGTCCCTTGTTTACCGCTGGTTGCGTACTCTCGTCAAGCGTGGAAAGTGAGGTCCAAGTGGATCTTGAACCTTCCGTAATATCACCTCCTTCTTTCTGGTCACGTTACTTTAAATAGGATTTTTTGCTATTTATTATTGCTGTACCACGTTCTCCGCCCGGCCACCAGGTTTGCACCAAGTGGACCTTCACTAGGGAGGCACACCCCCACTACACTAGGACTCTCCTACTCCACTACAGAGAGGAGAACTTTCACCGGCTAGACCCGCCTACTGGACACCATCCCTACCACCTCAGAATCGTATATAAGGGGCCATCCACGACCAGAATAATCGGAGAGGGAGAGAGAAGTACTCAGCGATTAGAAACTCTTCTAATAGTTTTGGCGCTAGCTAGGCAGGCCCTTAACTAACCTCTCAGAGCATCTGCGCTAGGCAAGAGAGCCAGGCCGTTTACTCATCCAGCGATCACCGTTTCAAGACATCTGCGCTAGGCAGGAGAGCCAGGCCGTTTGTTCGTACAACGATCACCGATAAGTAGTGTGCGCTAGGCAAAGAGGGCCAGGCCACTCTACTCGACGAGCGACGATTGACAATCTGTGTCACTCCCTGAGCGAACAGATTGGTCATAGCAACCATTTACTGTATATGCTTTTCAGAATATATGTAACATTTTACTAAGTGTGCTTTGACATTTACTGGGGGTATTTTATTTGCAGAATCACGAATCCTAGTTCCCCACACCCCCGGGATATTTATTCTGGGAGTGTGTTATAAAAGAAATGGCGCCCAAACGTGCAGCACGAGCTCTAGAACGACCATCGACGGAGCGACAGCCCAGCCCCGAATTAGGAGACATAAGCATACAGCTCACCCCAGAGATGTTGCAGCAGCTGATACGAGGCATCAATCAAAACAGGCAGACCCAGCAGTCTGGCCTAATGATTGGGTGTACCGCACGCTACGGAGGAAAACCAGGAGAGGACCTGGATGTCTTCATCTCCGCAGCAGAGACGTACAAGGAAGCAGCCCGAGTGAGTGACAACCACGCATTAGCCGCACTGCCCATGCTACTCACAGACGTCGCAGGAACTGGTGGCTCGGAGAGAAGGAAACCACCACAACATGGCCTGACGCCATACAGCAGCTGAGGCGAACTTTTGGACCTAGGAAGTCCAACGATCAGCTGTACCGAGAGTTTTTCAACACGCCGCAGGACAACAAGACCAGCACGGACCAGTTTGTCTGCAGCAAGCGAGCAATACTTGCTCAAATCACCCCGGCTCTGGACATCCATGTTCAGCTGGACATGACCTATGCGGTACTCCATCCCAGGTTAAGGACCCGCATCAGGAGGGAAACTGTCGATACCTTCTGGGCACTCGTGCAAGAGGCCAGACGTATCGAGCAGTATGAGGACCCAGCACCAGCAGCAAAGAAGCCAAACGAGAGGACAAGTGGCACTACCAGGTGTGACTACTGTGGCATCAGAGGCCACTATCAGAAGGACTGCAGGAAGGCAAAGGCAGCCCACCCGCACAAGCAGCAGCCTACAGCACAGGCGGCCTACAGTTGTTTTGGTTGCAACAGACCGGGAGTATACAGGAGGAACTGCCCGGACTGCAACCAAACGAAGACGCAGCAAGAAAGAACAGGCTCTTTCTGTGCTGCCCTCATACAGATCCGCACCCGGCAGAGGCCAGCACTCAGCTTTGCCGTGTGGAACCTAGAGGGCACTGGCTTTGTAGACACAGGAGCCAAGACCAGTATAGGCAGCCACCAGCTGCAGACCTGCTAGAAGAACGAGGACATCCCCTCACCCTAACAACTGCTACAGTGACGCTAGCAGACGGAGAAGAAACAACGCAGCAGGTTGCACAGACGCAACTGCCAGTCAAACTGAAGGGAAGGACAATCCCGACCAGTTTCACATTCTTCCCGGGAGCCCGGAACACCCAGACGTTGCGCGGAATAGACTTCATTGAGGACGCTGGACTTATATTGGATTTTGGAGAACACAAGTGGAGGTTTCATGACAACCCCACACTCTACCCATTCACCAGAAAGGACAAGCCAGCACCACCACAGTTACAGATGGACACTGTGACTATGACACCGCAGCCAGTACTACTCAGCCCACTGCCGCTGACTCCAGTAAAAGGAGACACACAAGTTCCTAGGGAAACTCAGAACACGGTTGCGAAGGTACCACAACCCACATCAGAAAGGATCAGCCCACCGCCGCTGACTCCAGGAGCAGAAGACACACGAGTTTATGGAACAACTCAGGAAGCGATTGTGCAGACGCCACAATTCAGGACAACCATGGTCAGCCCGCTACCACCCACACCAACAAGAACGCTAGTAGAGATGGAAGCTACCGAAGAGGCCATACTCGGAGGCTATGGACCCTCACCACCGGTACAACAGGACACCACCAGG
>JAAEAF010007988.1:0-38289 GCA_011037195.1 Triatoma infestans
AGTTGATTATAATTCTATCATCCAAACATAATTAATTAGAAATAAATAGATGGCTGAAATTCCGAGTTTCATGAAAATTAGTAAACCGGAAGTGCGCTTTTACTGGACAGTATTTTCAGTTTTCGACGAATTTCATAAAATTTGGTACATAAACTATAAAATTTGTCAATTATAATTTTGTGAACTGGAGTAAAAGAAAGTTGTGTGAGTGTTTCACTCCACCAGATTTTTTTTATATTACTAAACTAATTCATTAAAATTTCTATTAAAAACGTTTCACGCAAAGAAATTGTATACTTAAAATTAATATATGATGGTTCGTGTTAAAATTACAAATTGAATGTAACTGGCCACAGGTTAATTACAGGCCGGAGGTCCAAATCACAACCGATAAAAGATTGCGTTAACACTGTAATTAAATAACGGCTCCAATTTTATGAACAAAGCGCAGCTAAATTTGATTGTTTACGTGATCTCATAATTAATAATGCAAAACAAAAAAAAAAGGGACGTTATGAAAAAAAAATTGCGAATGTGTGTGTGTGTGTGTGTGTGTGTGTGTGCGTATGCGTGTGTTTGTGTTTGTGTATACAAAATAACTCAAAAACGAAAAATCACTGGAAAAAGCAAAAAACGTTTTATTCCGTTTAGTGACCTACTCAACATATCCGGCATCCGGACTTACGACTTTAATGGTGTAGTACTTCTAGTTTTTTGTGAGTTTGCCGATATGACTGACGATTTTCTTGCTAACTAATAACACATGAAAATCTATCACTTGTATTTGCAATTGTTTTTTTCCAGAAAAATGGTAGTTTTTAGTTTTTCTCTCTGAATCTTTTCAGTACACGATTCTCCCACATGATGAATTAAATACAGAGGTAAAATTTCTTAGTTGGAAATCAGTAAATCGGAAATATGAGTTTATGAAGTTTTTATTTTTAATTTAAGGGGCGTCATCATTTGTGGGCATTGGGCTCGGAGCCTTCTCAGTGCTCTGCCGGCCTCCGGACAGTATTATGAATAACTTTCCTATTTATTGAGTTTTTTCGAAAAACGGCTATAACGATAATTTTTATACTTGAAATACTTACTATGGCACATTATAATAATCTTGGCACTTATCTCAAAACTGTCATTTCAGTATTATTTGGGATCGATAGAAGCGCTATCTTGTGGACGCTAGTTTAACCTGGGGTCAGATAGAACTAAGTAGTACTAAGTAATGTACTAACTAACTTTGACCATCTGTTTGCAATATAGTAATAAAAGGAATAAAGTAATAAAGCTTCCAACTTTGAAGAACATTTTTTTATTTTTATTTACAAACATAATATGGGCCAGCTCACCAAGAGCTTTACACATAGAGATTAGAGGTAAGATATTTCATAGATCTTGGTAGAGTCGCGGTTTCAGTCTTCTAGAGTGAGTAGGTTCCCCGATGTTGTAGTGGGACGTTGAGGATAGTGTGTGAAGTGTGAGGAAGAAGTTGTCTGTTAATTTAGTCATGTGTGTGTGAATATCTGTAATGTCTAGTTCTCTGTGTATTTGTGTGTTTCTGGTAAACCAAGGGGCTCTTAAAGCAATTCGGAGTACTTTGTTTTGAAATGTCTGAAGTCGTTTCGTCAGTGTGTTGCTGGCAGTTATCCAGACTGGGCAAGCGTATGTCAACAGAGGTCTGAGAAGCGTCTTATAAATAAGTACTGTACAGGAGGTTTGAGTGGTGTGTTTCTGTTTATAAGTGGATATAACTGTTTCAGTCGGCAGTATGCTTGTTGTAGTTTGCTGTTAATGTGTAGTCTCCAGGTGAGTCTGGTGTCAAGGATTACACCAAGATAGCGCACTCCTTGGTCCTTCGGTTTCCAGGGTATTTCCTGATTGTTTAGTTTTAGTCGCCGAAGGTCTTCATTTTGAAACCTCCGAAGAGAAAAAATTTTTGCCTCTGTTTTAGTGATGTTGAGACGTAGCTTCCATTTTTGGAACCATTTTGTAATGATGTCTATAGCTGTTTGTAAGTCAGTGATGCTTTGGTCAATGTTGTCGTTAGTTGATGCTATCATTGTGTCATCTGCGTATGTGGCTAAAGTACCTGAAGTTGGTTCTGGTATGTGCGAGCAGTAAAGGTTAAAGAGTATAGGACTGATGATTGCACCTTGCGGTAGTCCCGCGAGAATTTGGCGTCTAGTACTATATGTGTTGTTGACTCTTACCTGAAATGTTCTGTCCCTTAAAAAGGATCCTATGATTTGAGTAATGTAGTCAGGTGCGTTTGTGTGTCTGAGTTTGTAGAGTAGTCCTGAGTGCCAAACTGTGTCGAATGCAGCGGCTACGTCTAGAAATATCGCTGCAGTATGTTTCCTTTTTTCAAAGTTGTGTACTATGTATTCTGTAATTCTTTTAATTTGATGTACTGGTGAGTGTTTTGGTCTGAATCCGAATTGATGTGGTGGAATTGCGTTTGTGTCAGTCAGATGTTTTAACAGTCGTCTATAGATTATTTTCTCAAATATTTTTGAGAGAGAGTTTAGTAGGCTAATTGGTCGATAGCTATTCGGGTCGTTTTTTGGTTTACCGGCTTTGTGGAATACAACTATTATTGCATTCTTCCATTTTTTAGGAAAGTAACCCATTCGAAGGCATGCATTTAAGATTGAAGGTAAGAAAGCGACACCTTTCGGAGGTAGATTTTTTAAAAGAATGTTCGGTATTAGGTCGTCTCCGGGAGTCTTTTTGTTAGGAAGTGCTTTGATTATGGAGGTTATTTCTGAAGGGGAAGTGAATGAGATAGGAAGCTCTACGGTGTGATGAGGTTGCTGCAGTTCATGGTTGATGTGTTCGTCAGTGTCTTGGTCTGTCTGGTGAGATTGTGTGAATTTATTTTCCAAATGTGTTGCTATTACTTCGCATTTTTCTTCATCACTCGTTGCAAGTCTGTCACCAAGTTGCAGTGAGAATATCTGGCAATGATCATTAAGAAGTCTTTTAGTTTCTTTCCAGAGACAAGAGTCACCCGGAGTTAAACCCTCTAAGTAAGATCTGTATCTGGAGATTCTGTGATTGTCAAGTTCCCATTTGATTCGTCTAGCTAGTCGGTTGAAGTGGGTCTTGTCTGACGGGTTCCTAGTCCTCTGCCATACTTTTCGAATTCTGTTTTTTTCATGAATTAGGTTGAGTATGTGTCCTGGTAGCCAGTTGTGTCTGTTATTGTTATTCTGCCTTTTATGGGTAGAGTTGTGTACAGCTGTGTGAATTATCTGTGTGAGTAGGTCTAGCGATGTGTCGATATCGTCAGCGGTTCCGAAATGTTTGGGTATAGTCAGAAGTTTGGTAAAGTCGTGTCTGAATGTTTCCCATTCTATCTTTCCGGTTTTAGTTTTGGCGGTGGTTCACTGCGCTGTAGGTGTGAGTGAAACCTGCATAATACTGGAAGATGGTCAGAGTCTAATTCACTTAATGAATCCAAATATATTGGAATATTAATGTTGTGTAACAGTGCGATGTCCAGTATGTCAGGTTGATGGCTGCGTGCAGAGGGGTAGAATGTTGGTTCTTCGGGAGCTGAGATTAGTATGTTAAGGTTGTCTGTCGCCGTCAGTAGTCTGGTACCGTTGTTATTAGTCGTTCGACATCCCCAGTATGTGTGTTTGCTATTAAGGTCGCCTAGTAGTAATGCGCTGTTTTGTGTGAAAATTCTTTGGAGGTCTTCTTGTAATAGTCTAGAGTTAGGTTTCAAGTATGCAGATATAATAATTAGTGGTCCAGTGTCTGTGCTAACTTGGATAGCTACTGCCTCGAGGTTCTCCAGTGGAGGTAGAGGAAATTCATGATGTTTAATGGTCCTTTTCACGCAGAGAGCGACTCCACCTGAGGCTACACGTGACTGTCTGTCAGTGCGATAGGTGGTATAACCTGATAGTTTAAGTCGGTCAGTGCTAGTGAGATGTGTTTCAGTGATACATCCTATGTCTATATTGTATCTAGTGAGGAAGTCGTAGAATATAGAGGTTCGTGTTTTTATTCCGTTGGCATTCCAGTTTACCAGTGATAAGTTATGTGTAGAGAGTTGTCTAAGGTTCATGATTAGGAAATAGGACAGTCTGAATCAAGTCAGTAAGTAACTGTCTTAGGAGAGGTATTATAGGAGTGATTATTTGCAGGAGAAGGTCTTTTATAAGAGTGATTACAGGAGTATTAGAATCTGAAGAGATGTTGGTGGAGTCTTGTTGTGTCGGCTTGCTTATTTTTCTTCTTTGGGTCCAGTAGTTAGGTACTGAATCGGGGGGATTATTTACCTTCAAATCCTGTTTAGTTTGTGAGGCTTGCTGAGTGCTCATTCTGGATGGACTGTCATGAAAGAGGGTCTTGTTTTCAGTTACGTTATGTCTTGCATGGCGTGTTTTCTTCTTATCGATTAAATTAGTTAGTGTTTCACATCGGCTGTAGCTGGCAACATGATCTCCATTGCAGTTAATACATTTAGGAGAATGGAGCTGGCGGTGTGGGCAGACTGAGAAGTGGTGATCGCCTGCGCATTTCACGCACTTAGGATCAAGCCGGCAGTAGTTTTTTGTGTGTCCAAATTGCTGGCAGATAGTGCAATGTGGAATGAGGCTGGATTTCTTTCTGGGTTATACAGTAATTACTGAATAGTAAAGACGTGTTAGCTGGAATATGGCTTTTCCTCGATCGTTATTTTCTAAAACGACTGCACATAAAGGCGTTGGAACAGGTGGTTCGTACTTTTTATTCAATAATCGGGTTACAGAAATAACTGGATAATTTTCTTGCAGTTCTTCTAGTATTTCCTTGTCTTGGACTGAATATGGGATGCCTCTTATAATGACCGATAATTTTCTGTCCTCGGGGTTTAAGAATGTAAAATACTTGGTGCTATTGTCATCATAAAATTTTGTTAATTTCCTAAAGTCTTCTGAATTTTTGACCATTATTTTTAATTTATTTTTGCAGAGTTGAGTTTCGAAAGATGAGCCAATGGTGTTTTTAATTTCTTGGATAACTGTGTGATAATTATCTGTACCCATTCTAAATATTGGTGGTATTTTTATTGATTTATTTGTTGCACTATTAGTTTGCTGTTCGTTTATTTCTAGGTCGGATAAGGGTGCGAATTTATTATGAGTTGGAATTTGTGGTACGTTATAAACATATGGTTTTTTATTGTTAGAAGGTAATGTTATTTGGTCGATCTGCATTTTTTCTTTTTCTAATGAGGTTAGCCTTGGTTTACTTTTTGAATTTAATTTAGGAATATTTGTTAACTGTTCGATTTTGAGTTTTTTGAGAACTATAGGAGGAGTGTACTCACTTTTTTTAATATTATCTTGATAATCTTCCAAAGCTTCTTGTGCCCAATTGGTTACAGCTTCTTCTTTCCTGTTGCTCATTTTAGCGAATGAGCTGGGTGTTTTCTTTCTTGTCCCTTTTTCGAGGACCGTTTGTTTTGCTATTGTTTTAATTTTCACTTCTATAGACTTCCTAATTTGCTTAATAGAGCTCTTTGTTTTTGGTGGAATAAACTTACAAGTTTCACTAAGCTAGCGATCAGCTGAGAATTGAAGAACATTTGTTAATTAGAATATTGTATTAATAATTACAGCTGAGAAAGTTGTGTGACTGGTTCACACCAGGTTGTATTTATTTATTTTAACTAGCAACTCTGAGTGCGCAGATGTGACTTTTTTCTTTTTTTTTGTCATCACTAGCATTGCGTTGTTGATTAACTGGATTAAGGCAACTAGGTTTAGAGTAAGCGATAAATCCACTTTGATGGAGTATTAAAGCAAACTGCCGAATAATTGTCGCAAACTTCCTGCCATATTGAGCGGCCACTGTTATTTACTTATTACGTTTGGTCCGTTGACGTCAAAAGGCGGCAATAATTGGCGGTGTTTACTTGATGCAAGTAAAAGTACTTCTACAACATCAAGTCTATGTGCTTATAGTACGCACCTGTGGTACTCACTTTAGACGATTTTATGATTAATTAATTAAGTCAGGTTAACAATAAATCTGGGATACCCAGTTTTTTTTTTGATCATATAGTATAGTGAGTGTCAAGCCACTGAAAGTTCTATTGTGACTCCATAGATGTCTCTATTTTCTCTAAAATGTATGTGGTGTAATGCTTGTGAGATTATGTGTATGCCAGACATAATCTCTTACAAATGGGTAAGAGAGATCTCCTTTATGGACACACTGAACGCAAGTAGCTGTATACATCACCTACTTTTACAAACCTCATATCAATCGAGTGAACGTTAGATGTGTCAGCATGTGTAGTCTGGACTTACATAAACTCAGACATCTTTTTCTATAAAGCCGTACAGCCAATTAATTTTTACTATTTACTAATTGCTGTTTCGTGTCAAATTTGTAATATAGAGTTTTCACCGGAAGTACAGGTTTTGAGGTCCCCTGGGGCCAAAAAAGGTTTTTTTAGAAAATGGTCTGTTGTGTGAGTATGAAGAGCATAGTTTTTCCAACGAAAAATCGCATAAAGTTCGAAATTGACGTTCTGTGTGGGTATTACCATGGAATCCGACAGGATCCGATGTGTCAATGCCAACAGTCCTCAACCGGAGGAATTTTATCCATTAAAACACCGACAGATTTTATTGTATTGGTTACACTAATTATGAATACAGAGACCTCTATCACTTATATTGGCAACTTTTTTCCGAGAAAGTGCATTTAAAGAAGTCTGGAGTGGGGAAGAGTCAATGGTGAAGTTTTGGGATACAGCAGGAGTGCATGGCTTCCTCAAAAAATTCATTTTACTTTTTATTAAATTCAGAGTCTCCAATGGAAATAAAATTGAAGACAAGTGACCATTTACTTGGGTTAAAAAATTATAAGTTTGAAGAAAATTTGTCACTGCAAACTGTGTGTCACTGCAAACTGTGTGTCACTGCAAACTGTGTGTCATTGCAAACTGTGTGTCACTGCAGTAAGAGAAAGTCGTCGCTATGACACCAGATATTGTTTGTCATACTTGGTATTCGGGCAGTGCATTTAATACGACTCAAATATAGTAATCTAATAATGGTATAATCCTACATTAAATTGCAGTCCCACTTTGGGAAAAAAGCATAACTTGCATTGAAATTTTTCAATGAAAAAAGTGGAGCAGTGTGAAACACTCGCACGACTTTCTCTCAGTACAATTTACACATTGATGATTGTGTACATACGAGTGTACCCGTGTACATACGAGTATACCTAATTCTTATTACGTGTCTAATTAGACCAACATAAACCTAATTCTGACTAGATGTTTAGTTGCTTACAATTTACATGAATGGGGGGGGGGAATCTAAACTTTATAAAAGGACTTTTCTGAGGGGGAGTATAATTCTTTCTGGTTCATTTGACTTTTGTTCTTTGGATAAGCACTATTTTGAGAATGGAATTTTTGGTTTGGGCTCCTTATTTCATATTTTTTTTGGGCTCCTTATTCCATTATTATATTTAATTTGTTTTATTATTTTATTTTTGTTTTTTTAACTTTTGCAGTGAGTGAGGGTGCTATAGGTTTGGAGGTTCTTGTTAGAATAATTCGTGAAATGTTATATTTCCTCACATATTTCCTTTAAAACTCCCTTAAATATGACAGGTCTCTCTCTGTATGGTATAGTTAGTATATCAAATTTAATGAAACCAGTCAGTGTTTTTATTGAGAAAATTGTCGATTCTCTTCAAACTCGGCATTCTATCAAAACATTTAATTCTGGTTAATATTATATGGATAATAGAATTGCATAATAAATAAAATAGCATTTTGGAGGGAAGTTAACCCCCTAAAACCAATGGCGCTATAGTGCATAAGGGATCAAGGCTCGCCAGACGGCGATTTTTATTGAGGGGTGTTTGGTAAGCAAGCCGCGGTTCCCTTGCCGTTTTGTCCTTAGTTCTGTCCTTCGAACCCAGCTTCCTGCTTTTTCTCACGATGCTGGGTTAACACCGACTTCGCCTCCCCCGGATCGAATCCTGAACTCCCGCACGAAATGCAAGACCAGTCAGTAGACCAACGCAGTGTTTTGTTGCAACTAAAGATTTAGTAAAAATTTCAACGTGGGGGGGGGGGGACAATCAATTAGATCTGGAATTATAGTTAGAGGAACACTCGTATGAGCGTTTCATACCAATTTTGGTAAATGTTATCTTGAAAAAGAAATATTAGTTCTGTTTTGTATAGAAATATACGATAAATTAGACCACCAGGTTGGTAACATTGAGAAATATTTGAATGAGAGAACAGCAGCGCTCTCATGGCGGAGTTAAGTGATATATATGGGTAAGAGAGGCAAACAAATCGTGAGTACAGTACATAGTTTACAATCAACTCATTATTCAATAGAGACGTTTTCATTTTTATACGGTATTATTTCGTAAGTTTGTGTGTATTTTTTTTTTTATTTCTCTGTTCAGCAAGACTGATTACTGGGTTTAGCAAGAATTTATGATCGTAACAAATCATGTTCAGCCTACTAGGAAATAGCAGCCAAATATCCCTGGGTTGCGATTTATTACTCTGTGAGTTTTGCAACATAATGTGTTTAACATAACTATTATGGAAGCAGTGTGGACAAAAAATAGTCTGACTTTTATTTCTGTTAGCGTGGCTTTGGAATATATCTCTATCGGTCCGGCACTTTTTACACCCACTCACAAGTGATCAACTCCTGGGTGGATCGTGCAATCAACTTCTATCGCATGTTTACTTAATTCTGGAATAAGTGTTGCATTGTTTTTCTTTCTTTTGGCTACCTTTCACCATTATTGCTTTCCTTATGTTTGCGATTTTTTCAAATGTTTTTGAGAGCTTGTGAGAGGCGATAACTTGCTTTGCATGGACACGGTCAAAGTGAACAGATCCATTTTACTTCACTTAAAGTCAATCGTGTTAATTTTTGGACTATAGTATGTGTTAATTGGGGTCAAAAAGAACGTGTCTGGCACAAACCGTGAATGGATGCATGGCTTTAATGATGTTCAGTTTTTCAAAATTTACTTTAACCAACGCATACAAGCCACTCACACTGAAACCCAGAATCATTGATTTGAAACACTTTTCCTGGAAAGCTGATTTTTTTTTAGGGTTCCAGGGAAGGGGCGGTGCCTCATCCAGTAATATAAGAATACAAAATGACACACCAGAGGTGTGTGAAACATTCACAGACTCTCACCTACTGCTGCTAATACTATTGCACACGAAATGATAAATTTTCATTGAAGTTCAAATTTTATTCATTTGTTCTAACATAAATATAGAATTGGTACGGGGGGGGGGGGACAAGTACTTACCCAGGAGGTAGTAGAAATGTATACCTTGTAGTGCAAAATCGAGCAAATAATATTGAACAAACACATCATTTGAAATTTATCGTCGTAGGTTCCAGCAACCGCAAAAAACTGTATTTCCAGTAAAATATTATAAATAAAAGTTTGGTTAATACCTGCGCATTACCACAGCAAGTTTAAAGGAAATCTTTGTAGTCGTTTTCGAGAACATTACAACAAGCGCAAGAACTTATCCTTTACAGTTGCTCTTACGGTCAACTGATTTTCTCCCAATTTGGAATTCTATTAAAGCTTCTAATATATATTAAAATTATAAAGGTGAAAGAACCATACATTGTATTGAAATCGTACTACAGAGAAAAGTTAAAAGCAACTTGTTCACCCAAAAAATCTATTTTCCCGGCAAACTGTTTCAAATAAAGTGGCAGCAGGTATCTGTGAACAAGACACCACAGGGATCTGTGTACACAGACACCACAGGGATCTGTATACAAGACACCACAGGGATCTGTGTACACAGACACCACAGGGATCTGTGTACAAGACACCACAGGGATCTGTGTACAAGACACCACAGGGATCTGTGTACACAGACACCACAGGGATCTGTGTACACAGACATCACAGGGATCTGTGTACACAGACACCACAGGGATCTGTGTACACAGACACCACAGGGATCTGTGTACACAGACACCACAGGGATCTGTGTACAAGACACCACAGGGATCTGTGTACAAGACACCACAGGGATCTGCGTACACAGACACCACAGGGATCTGCGAGAAAATCACGAAAAAAATCATCACTAAAGTTGCATTTCAGTTGATTGATTTTCCCAAAACTTTCGTGATAGATGAAGTGGTAGGACCAAATTGGAATACTAATTTGAGCTCCGTGCGATTTTTCGTTTTTGAGATATTTTGTTCACATAATCACACACACACACACACACACACACATATATATATATATATATAGAGAGAGAGAGAGAGAGAGAGAGAGAGAGCGAGGAGAGAGGCTATTCACTAAAAAACATTATTTTCATAATCAGGGCTCGTTCAGAAAATGGAATGTGGAATAGTCAATGTCGAAAATTTGAGACGACGCAGCGAGAAATTAAAAAGCCATGATTCCATGGTTTACCTGTTCTGCTCAAGTAAATAGAAACCTGGTGGAGGCGTGACATCATTTATTGGCCGCTATTAAATATGTTCTTTATATTGTCCGTTACAGTTTGTAAACAATGTCTCCATGTGACAGAACTTTGCAGACATATGTAATTGCTGAAGAATAACAATTCGACAGCGGTACTTTAATATATCTCTACTGAAACATAATGGGGCCTGCGACTGAAACATAAGACCTGTAACTGAAACATAAACTGTTCAAAAACCATTTTGGCAATCTTTCAACTCACTAAATAACAACATTGTAGAAGAAGAATGCAACTTTACTTGCAATGAATTGTAATCACTATTATAGATCTAAATTTGTCACTTGTATTCTATGACCAAGTTAAACCACCTCTAATTGTAACAGTGCAAACGCTTAAATATCGTGAAGAACCCTGAGTACAGCTCAACTTCCTATTAATAGAGTTTCGTCAAATTCAAATTTTGCAACGTATTTAATAGAGTATGGTAATAGATTTTCAGCGTTGTAATAACTGGCACGACCTTGCATTCTGGAGAAAAGTTGAACGTCTCTTTGGAATCCCCCAAAATTAAATTTTACTGGAACAAATGTTACAAATAAAAGTTCATTAGCGAAATACCAGTTTGGGCTTCCTGCAATATTTGTTTTATTGATATTTTTTCCTTGCGCACATACACAACTTGCAGGCCAATCGGTAAATACAATTGACTCGATTGCCATACTTCCACTTACAGCAGTACAACAAACTGTAAGTATTGTCCACCAATATCGCCACATTTTGTAACTTTCCTGTTTTGTTTGTTGAAACAAATCGATTTCAATAACGATAGTCAGTCTTCCAGCTATCTGCTATTTTTGTCATTTTTATAAACATTACTTTTATTGCAATGAATGTATCTATTAATCAAGATTTCTTAATAGTAACATCGATTCACTAAAATGTTCCTCCTTTCCTAAATTGTTCGAAGCATTTAAAGAGTATTGCAAAACTAATTTCAAATATTATCTTAGTTAAACTGATGGATAACAGCGATATAACCTTTATCCTGGAAGCAGCAATTTGTTATTTGACGTATATTTCATTAAAAAAATATTTTGTTTAAATATTTGCACATTACATTTAAAGAGTTAAAAAATGTTATGACCTATCAATAACTGTTCAAAAGATATTGATTACATACATATCTCCTTAAATACATTAGATTTAATATTTTATATATATAATTTATATTTAATTGCCAATTATTTCTATACTTAGTAACACGAATTATCGTGACCAAGTGTTTGTCAATTTATCAGACGGGTGTGTGAGCCCAAGCCGACCAATTCTGTGCGCATTCTACACGAACTTCCACAGCTCTGTAACAGATTGGTATGTGTGGTGTGTGTGTGATATTGTTTATCCGCCCTGTTCCTATCGAATCGTATAATTTTGTAAATAATAAAGAAAAATCGTGTGAAACAACTACACGATTTTTTGTTACTGAAATTCTCGCAGCTTTAATCGAGAAAAATGAAAATTGGAATTTCTACTATTGTGTAGTTTTGTTAAACTTCATCTGATGAAATGACGTACCGTATTTTTACTGAAAGAGAGGGGAAGTCTAATTTCTTAGCTAGGGACAGCTAGGGACACACAAAGTTTTCCAGAAAAAATTTGGTAATCAGATTTGCTGCATGCAAAGTTCCTGTGACCGTCGGAAGAGAGACAAAATATTACTGCAAGGACTTTACAGTACTTAAAGAGCGACTAGAGTGAGGTAAGAGCGGCGTGGCAGACTTTATTAGTACCCTGATGAATGTAAACTGGTTAGCAACTGTTGATCGACTAGTGTAAGACTCTTCTTAAACGTATGTTTATGACTCTTCTGTAATTCTTTAATGCTTCTTCTAAAACTTTTTATCGACTGACTTTAACTATTGTGTACCTCTCCTTTAACTATTGTGTACCTCTCTTTTAAATATTGTGTACCTCTCCTTCACAGAATGAAGGAATCTTCAAGAATTCCCCTTAATCTCCCTTCTTCAACTTTCAATGGGAGAAAGGAAGAGTCTTAATTTCCATAGGACTCGGGTAGGGGACCCAGTTTGTAGTGGGTATTATCTATTCAAAGGCGCTCTGTGCATTATTGTCTTTTGGGTGATTTTGTCTATTCCCTATGACATCCTAATGAGTCTTCTGTAGTTGAGCTCTTGACAAGTTGTCTCATTTTAAACATGATTTTGGTGTATACCGAATTTATAGATCTATAAGCCTCATATTGTAATGATAGGAACATAATCTTATAACTTCCCGCACATACAAGCCAACAAGTACAGTGTGTAACAGAAACATTGCATTGAAGTTAATTGTCTACAAGAACTTGATAAATTTACTGTGACAATGGATGAAAATCCGAAACCGCTCAGGAACCTGAAAAATATGCATGCTATGATGGATCAAATACCAGATGTTATCCAGCATCGCGGACCCATCCACATATTAAAAAAAAAATGGTTCAAATAAACGTTGAATACCTTAATTATACGGAGTTTAAAGAAAATCATTGGAGCAGTTTTCGAGAAAATTGTGAAGAGCTGAAAAAACTATTCAATAAATTGGTATTTAGGTTTGATAGATTTTGACCAAAACATTGTAGTTCGATCAGTAATGCAAACATGATTTGATGATTGATGAAACGTCGAACACATGAAATAATAATGTCACAGAGTTTATATTTAGCGGAACTATTGGAGGAGAGAAGAGGTAGAGTGACCGTGTGAAAAGTGATGATATTGGTGATTTAGAATGGAAGTGTTTGCTGATGCAAGTCGCTAGTAAGGATTTTTGCTTCTTTTGACGGTGGAGCTAGCTGGTACACATTTAAAGGTTGATCTGGAGACTTGTTTACTCTTTAAAGTTGATTTGTCGACTTGCCTTAACCCTCAGAATGTCGGGCGTTTTGTCTGGTTTATTGAAACTCTTGCTGGGAGCCTGAAACAGCTTTTACGGTCCAAGTTGAAGCTCATTCGCCAACACAATGCAGTGAGGAGGCATGACAGAGGGAGTGATACGAAGTTGAAGTGCTCTTGGGAAGTATGATGTTGGCGATCGGTGCGCTGGTAATGATTCTATTGAATGATCAGCGTTTGGTAGTGAATTTTTTCAATTGGGGCTGGATTGGTATCATTATAGATGGTGTGGTAGTACAAATGAAATACAAAGTTTGAACTTGCTGATTTTGTCGTTTGTTTTTTAATCATGACGATCTGAAAGAGTGAGAGAGTTCAAGGTCCTAGTGACTTTGCTTTGCAGACACATCTATCGCTGTGAATTCTGCAAAAAAGTATGTTCTGTAGAGACAAGAGAGCAATATCAATTATAGTATCGATATGCAGTGATAAATTGATCGTGAAATCAATTTAAATATTGATGAATAAACGATTGATCAATTAATAAAAAAAAAAGAAGGAAAAAAAAAGGAGTTTTCAATTTCGCTTTTAACAAAGAACAGTTACCAGCAATTATTATGTAAACTGTGGGAGAAATATTTTAAAAAAATTAAAAAAAATTGTTGAATATAAAGAAACCGTTATAGTTTTATAAAGTAAATTAACTATTACGAAATAGTTTACGGATACGGACAAAAAAATAAAAGTAAAGAAATGATTGGAAACGGGGAATAATTTGTTTAGTAATGTATGGGTACCTAATATATCATAAAAGGAAAGTATAGTTTGAATTAATGTGTCCATGTAAGAACCTTATTTATTTCACTTAATGTCTAATTTCTACTCAGTGCGTCTGGGATCAAGGTTGTACAGATCACGAAAATATACTTCTCCTCCGTGCTTCACATCTATTTATCTCTCTCTATCTGGAATGATTTGTAAATAGATACATATATTAAAATAGCGAATAGATAAATCTTAAACAATCGAATTGGCTGACTACATTGTGAACATTTTTGACATCTCATTTAGTATTAACCGTTTGGTCAACATCGTTGTGGATATTTTCCTAGTCTCTTCACGCCAAATCTAAATTTGAATCACGGCCGACTCGAGGATATGTGGCGGCCCAAGGGTAGTTTGGTTTTCACAGGCCAGCCTTTTTTGTGTATGTGTTTTTGAAATTGTAAGCTTTATAATTTTTAGAAAACAGTTTTTGATAATAGAACCATTTATATAAAAAAAAATCTGGTGTGAAACGCTCACACAACTTTCTCTTACTCCAGTTTTCAAAATTATAATTGACAAATTTTATAGTTTGTGTACCAAATTTAATAAAATTCGTCGAAAACTGAAAAAAACTTTCAGTAAAAGCGCACTTCCGGTTTACTATTTTCTAGAAACTCAGAATTTTGGCCAAACTATTTATTTCAAATTAATTTTGTTTGGATGATAGAATTGTATAATCAACTATGAGAGCACTTTAGAGAAAAATATAACCCCATCCCTCCCCTAAAAGTGCCCTTAAATGAATTTTAGCAGACAAATGTTTTAAATAAAAGTTATAGATCTTTGTTTGTTTAGTTTATATAAGAAGTTTCAAGAAAATCGTCAGAGTAATTTTTAAGAAAATCGCGAAAAAGTGAAAAAATGATTTAGTAAAGTAGTAAAGTAAACGCACTTTCGGTTATCCGATTTCTTTCAAACACGGAATTTCAACAACATATTTAATTCTAATTAACATTATTTGGATGCTAGAATCGTCCAATAAACTGAAATAGCACTTTATCAGAAAACCTAACCCCACCCCTCCCCCAAAAGTACCGTTAAATGCATTTTTCCGGAGAAATGTTTCAAATAAAAGTTGTAGCTCTTTGTATATGTAGTTGATATACCAAGTTTAAAGAAAATCGTCGGAGCCGTTTTTGGGAAAATTGCAAAAAAGTAAAAAAAAAAAACTAGTAACGTAGTACTTCCGGTTGAGAAATTCTGACAGATAACGTAGGGTCAGATCCCATGGTGATACCTAACCGGAATATCGCGTTTCAACTTTCTACGGTTTTTCGTTTTTGAGTTATGCTATTCACACACACACACACACACACACACACACACACGATTTGCTAAAAACCGCTTTTTTGGACTCAGGGGACCTCAAAACTGATATTTCCGGTAAAAACTCGGTATCGAATATTTGACAAGATTACAATACTTTCTCTTAGTAGGAGTAACAGAAAGTAATAAACTTTCATTAAATTAAATTTACAAATTTTATTTACAAAAGAAATATAAAAACAAATAGTGTTGGCAATTTAAAAGGAAAATTCCTGAATAAAATATTAATGATCATAAAAAGAGTTAAATAATATTAATTAAGTGAGTCATACCACCACTGTCGGCGGCCGGTCAAACTAAAAATAAATATGAAATATCACAAACGTTTCTTTGTTATCTACATCAAAGCTATAAAAAGGTGGCCTTATTTTTTCCATTCGAATAAGTTTGGCGAAAAGTGAATGTAGCTGTCCCAAAG
The DNA here is from genome assembly GCA_011037195.1 of Triatoma infestans. Classification (NCBI taxonomy): domain Eukaryota; kingdom Metazoa; phylum Arthropoda; class Insecta; order Hemiptera; family Reduviidae; genus Triatoma; species Triatoma infestans. The sequence goes on from JAAEAF010007988.1 coordinate 15,944, forward strand.
ATATAAAATTTTTTGACAAAAAAGGAGCCTCATGAAATTTGGCATTCAGTTAGAAAAAATGAAATGGGAAAACCAAAAACAAAACAAAAAGCTACTATTTTTCATGAAAAAGTGGAACATTGAAAATGTTTTATCTGTGTTTATGCTGTTTATTATGCATTTTTCATTTTTCTCACTATTTATATTATAGTACTCGTATATTATAGGAGCCCAGAGAACCCGCATCACCACCCGCCACAAACACCATTACTCACCTTCTCACTTGGGGTGACGGTGTTGTACGTCGCTTTTCGCGTTCGCTTTTCACCGAATTTGTCCTGGCAATAAACATTCCATTTTTTTTTTTAACTTTTTATTTATCAATTTACTACTGTAATAATGGTTTAGTAAGTAAATATGATTAGGGTGGTGAATGGCTTGAAAGGTGATCATCCAGTGATGACCTGCATTAGTCAACAAGGTGATCGCGGGGCCAACGACGCCTCAGTCGCCTTCGGGGGTTGGAAGGAAGTGTGGTTGAGGACAAGTTGTGTTTGAGATCCTTATGTATGGTTAGGTTACTGACATAAGGCAAAGGATAGTGGGTAGAAGAGTGGCCATATACTCCGATAGTCAGGCAACCCTGAAGGCACTTTCCTCACACCAAATAGTCTCAAGACTGGTGTGGGACTGCCTACTTGCCCTCACCGAGGTGGGTACTCGGAATAAACTGACACTCGCCTGGGTGCCGGGACATGCGGGGTTCCTGGGCAATGAGAGGGCGGATGCCCTAGCGAGGGAGGGTTTGCAGGATACCTTTAGAGGCCCCGAACCCTTCTGTGGCTTGTCCAGGAATCTCATTCAAACTTCTATCAGGGGTTGGATAGAAGATCAGCGTCTGCGTTGGTGGGAGGGAACACCAGGACAGAGGCAGGCAAAGCTCTTCATTAAAAGACATTTGCCTAAATTTACCAGAGACCTACTGAGCCAGACTCGAAGGGATATAAGGTTAATTGTGGGTCTACTAACAGGGCATTGTAGGCTGAATAGACACATGCACCACCTACAACTTGCGGATAGTGCGGTATGCCGATTCTGCAAGGTAGAGGAGGAGACCCCGGCGCACATCCTTTGTGAGTGCGCCGGCCTGGCGAGGATTAGGTTTCTTCAATTGGGGACGGGCAATCCCGAAGCTGGAAGCTTCATGACGGAGCCGCTCTCAGCTTTGCTAGGATTGATTAGGAGGGCAAAGCTGGGGGCTGTTCTGTAACTTAAGGGGATCCACAATAGACCTCGACTTGTAGGTCGCAGTGGAATGAGGTTCCCCCCCCGCTTCTATTCTATTCTATGTTACTGACATATAATGGAACGTTGACAAGCGAAGGAGGATTTTAGATTGAAATGTTTGTAATTGGTTGATATTATATCGTTTAGCAGATCCGTAACATTCCAATGTTAAAAGAAATCTGTTGTGAAACTGATCTCAACGACTTTCTCTTATGTTACGAATTGATACAATCGATTATAATTGAAAAACTTTCTTAAAAATTGGAATTTCCACTCAACATTTGGTTGGCCTAATTATTATTTAGATGGCAGAATCTAAACTATACTGAAACGACCTTCTTGAAAACAAACCTTCTGGCTTCCCCAATCATCTCCTTCCCTACCACCTATAATTTCACGCAATGAAAATTTGAGTTAGACTCTTAGTAAAAATTCCAATTGTGAACATGTAATAATGTGTACTTTAAGCACAAAGTATTGTTGTGTGTGTTTTACATATTAGATTTTTGTTGTATATAAATTTAACCCATTAGGGGGAAAAAAGAATTAAAAGAGAAGTAAATAAATACTTAATTATTAATGGTGGGACGGTCGCATAACTAGGTCATAGGGCCAATAGACAGAACGTAGGTCTAGAGACACCTAGTATGGTATAGAAAACTAGTTGAGTATTGCTCTCTAGTCGTGCCAGTTAGGGATTGGTGGCTAGCGGGCAGGGACGACATGTAGCGGAAAAAACGGAAGCAAACGGCAGCAGAGGGGTGGTTCTAACACCACCCCCATGGTTAGAAGCGAGTGCCCCTCTCCCCCGGTCAAATAGGGCATGAGGTCACAGACCTGACACGCACACTTACTTGCACGAAGCGTTCATTATTTAGAGAACGCATACCTCTCTAAACATACACCTACGACCACGGAACAATTCAACCCTTCTGTAGGAGGGGCGCCTGGACGGCGGGAGCTCGCCCCTGCCATACTAAGCGCTTAGCGAAAACGCTAACGTCAAATTTTTCCACTTGGAGATATCGCACCAATACCCCCACCATGAATGTAATGTTCACTTAAACATTACTGATAGACAGCGTGTTTATTAAAGGTGCTACAAATATAAATAAGAATGACAAACTAATTAAAGTTTAACTAAAAAAAAATAATTAAAACAAGAGCGAAAAATTTGCACTAGAATAAAGAAAAAGTAAAATACAAGGATTTGTCATCCTAATATATAGACAACCAGTTCCAGTTATTGTCAATCACAAAGTTGTTTCTAAGTCAAATTTCAAAGTCAACAGTTTCGGCAAATTTGTCAAAATCTGCCAATCAAGAAGTAGGTTAAAAACAAAACTTAAAGAACACCGGAAAAACTCATGCCATCATTCAAAAATTACAACTAAAATAATACAAAATCCTTGCTCATAACAAAGAAAGCCACCAAGATAACGCTTTTTAGAACGAAGTGGAAAAGAAATATAATACAAATCAATTTATAATCCCGCCAATTTAAAAATCTGGTGTGAAACACTCACTCCACTTTCTCTTACTGCAGTTCACACAGTAAGTTATAAGTGACAAATTCTCTTCAAACTTATAATTTTGACTAAATGTTTCCTTATCTTCAACTTTATTATCATTGGGAGAATCTAAACTTAATCACGTGACATGTTTGAGGAAACCAGACACTTCCCCCTCTTCCCTTAAACTTGATTAAATGAACTTTCTCGGGTTAAAAGTTTCAAACAAAACATTCATAATATATCAAATTTCAAGAAATTTCCCGGTTTTTTTTATGGAGTAAAACGCAAAAAACTGTTCAGTACCATTTTCTATTTTCTTCAAACTTGGAATTTTAGCAACATATTTAATTCTAATTAATATTATTGAGAAGATAGAATTATAAACGGAAATAACACTTCTTGAGAAAAAATAACCCCCCAAATGCACCCTTAAATGAATTTGAAAAGTTTCAAAAAAAAATTATAGCTCTTAGTATGTTGATAAGAATGGTTGGAGCCATTTTCGAAAAAATCGCAAATAAATTGAAAAAAAATCATTCAGTAATGGTCGTACTTTCGGTTGAGGTGTTTTGACAGATAACTCAGATCCCATGGTGATACCTAAACGGAATATCAAGTTTGGACTTCCTGCGATTTTTTTTCAATTTAAGGCGCGTTAACATCTACAGATATTGGCGCACGGAGCTTTCTCAGTGCACTGCCGGTATCTGAACAGGGTTCTATCGTTTCAAAGAACACAGTTCATCATCGTACAGCTGTCTACATGCATACAAACACACACATACAAACCATTTTCTAAACTTTTTGGATCGGGGGACCTCAAAAGTGTATTTTCAGTGAAAATTCGATATCGAAAATTTGGCACGATTATATTTCCTCTCGATAGCAGTAAGAGACAGTTAAAATGGTATTGTGAGAAAACAACCCGATTTTCTTTTTACTGAATTTTTTTTTTTTTAACTAAAAATTATGAATTCCTTTGAGAATTTTTGAGGCTATTTGACATCAATTTTATTTTATTCCATTTGTATAAACGGCCAAATACAAAATGGGGATTTTACATTTCTGCCTAATTCTCTTTTGCTTTCTTTTTCTATAATGGAATGAAAATTTTGAATTTTTTCTTTATAGCTCTCATTAATTTTATAAAGCAGTAAATATTATGTTGGAAATAAATAGATTTTTTGCATTTCTTTTACAAATTTTTTATCACACAATTTAATAAAATACCTATGTGGGGAAAATTAGTGAAAAAATTCTAAACTTGATTTTTCATAGAAATAAGTAGCTATAAATAATTAGCCAATCACAGTGTAGAAGTGAAGGTGTCAAATATGGGCGTGTAAGTTAGGCCAATCAGAAATTTAGAATTATCATGTTGACCACACCCACATTTCACAAATTTACTTTTACATTGTGATTGGTTAGTTATTTATAGCTAGTTATTTCTACGAAAAATCCAGATTAGACTTTTTTACTAATTTTCTCTCCATTGGTATTTTATAAAATATCAAACCGTGCATAAAAATTTGTTATAAAAGAGTGCAAAAATCAAGTTATTTCCAACGTAATATTTACTATTTTATATCATTAATGTGAGCTACAAAAAATATGCAAAATTTCATTCTATTATTGAAAAAGAAAGCGAAAGAGAATTCGGCAGAAATGCAAGATATAATAATCCGTCATTTTGTATTTGGCCGTTTACCAATGGAATAAAATAAAATTGATGTTAATCACCCACAAAAATTTCCTTATGGAATTCATAATATTTAGTTTAAAAACTTTTCTTAGAAGGATTTTTTAGCTATTCATTATATTGTCCTTAACTTTATGTATGTGGCGCAGTCCACAAAGTATTGAAAGCATACTCTAAAGATATTGAAATCTATGCATGAGATCAAAATCTAGTTTTTCGCCACAACATAAAATGATCTGGTGTGAAATACTCACACAATTTTCTCTTACTGCAGGTTACAAAATTGTAACTGACCAATTTTATAGTTAGTACAACGAAATTTAATCAAATTCGTCGATGTTTTTATAGAGAAAATCGCAAAAACTTTTTTTTCCTTACGCCATGACTTCGGCTATTCAGCCAATCTACATCGCGCACTGGCAATTGATGTTTTTCGTTGAGTTGGATATCCAGTGAGCACGTGAGAACAATCTCGGACGCGAACAACTTCACCCCCCCCATATCGCGAAAACTGAAAAAACTGTTCAGTAAAAACGCACTTCTAGCTTATTAATTTTCTTGAAACTTGGAATTTTGGCAATCTGTTTATTTTGAATTAATTTTGTTTAGATGGTACAATTGAATAATTAATTAAGTTAGCACTTTAGAGGAAACATAATCCCACTCCCACCCCAACAGCCCCCTTAAATGACTTTACCAGGAGTTGTGTAGCTCTTTATATGTGTAGAACACATTCCTAGTTTCGAGAAAATCGTTGTAGCCATTTTAGAAAAAATAGCAGAAAACTGAAAAATACTTTTTAGTAAAAACGCACTTCCGGGCATCTGATTTTCTTCAAACACGGAATTTCAACAACATATTTAATTTTAATTATTTTATTATTTAGATAATAGAATTATATAATGAACTGAAATAGCAATTTAGAGAAAAACATAATCCTCACCACCAAATATTCCTATAACTTAATTTTTCTAAGGAAATGTTTTTTATAAAAGTTGTAGCTTTTTGTGTGTGTACTTAATATATCATTTTTTGATGTAAATCGTTAGAGCCGTTTTTGAGAAAATTGCAAAATACTGAATCCATTCAGTAAAGTGGTGTACTTCCGGTTTAAGAATTTTGAAAGGTGTAGTTCCTGACGGATTGCTAACTTTACACGTATTAACTTATCACTTTTTTATTTGAAACATTTTTCTAAAATATGGTATTTTAATGATGATGTGTGGGTGCTAAAACGTCTATTTAGTTGTGCTGAGACTGATAGTAGCACTGTCTAGCGGATTACTATAGTATATCACGTTCTACTATAGACCATCACTTAAGTACGTTCAATTGAACTCTACAGTTTCGAACACTATATTTTTAAGGTCTATTAGAAACTTTCTAGTTTGAACGAAATTTGTTGATTGTAACAGTAATAATTGTGGAAGAAAAAGTTGTTTGAGTTTTCTTTTGTGTTAATTAGGGCATTTGGGAACCAATCACCTTTCGTAAATATTATTTTCCATTCATTTTAATTTCATTATCTTTATTTCATTTGAAACAGCTAATGTTTTGTTTATAGCGGACCAGGTTGTAAAAGTGTCCGCCAGGGTGAGCTATTGTTCACAGAAGAGCTGCTAACGTAATATGAGCACAGTTATTCTAGGAAGTAAACGAGATTGGGCTGGACTTTCTGCGAAACCATAACTGGCTCAACTAGTTACCTTCACATTGCCTACAACATTATTATTATTGTTTATAACATCTTTCAGTGAAAAAAAGAGAAGTGGCATATCATGGTTTGAGTTTATGTCTTGTTGGGACTGTCATGGAGTAATAAGATCTGAGAATTAGAAGTAAAATTGATGTAGTTAACATCGCCACAGGATGTTTTTATTAGAAATTACAAGAATATAGACACGAACAGACAAGAAGGTAAAGATCAGATTATTGTCTAAGCGATCTTATTTTAGGAGAAACAATTATCATTAAAAGATAAAGTTTGTTACGTTTATACCAAGGATAGATAGCGTGTCAGAAGGACCATTAAGGCATCAACTTTCTCCTTTAGGCAAGAAAAGTAACTTTTTATTTATTTTTTCTGATTTCTGAAAGTTTTCTAAATTTAGTATTCATTGGTAAATATCATATTTTGAGGTCCCTCCTCTAATCGCCTAGGATGTGCGTATCCCAGGCTAAGTTTCATAAAGTAACTAGAAATCTAGCTCCGGCTCTTACAAACCTCCAATTACCTAAGAAAGTTGTCTGGAGCACAGGCGACTCCACAACTTGAGAAATCTGGTGTGAAACACTCATACGAGATTCTCTGGCAATAATTACTATTTAATAGAAGAATTTTTTTAAAAACATTTACTGACATCTGTTATGTTTCAGAGACATTTTCCGTGGTAGCCTGCTTCATTTGTGGCTCATCGACCGTTTCGGGCGTTCGCCCATCTTCAGGATGCGTTTTTCAGACAGTGTGACAAACACTCAAGTGGAAACTTTGCTCTGTGCAAGTCTGTGTTGTCACACTGTCTGAAAAAACGCAATGAAGATGCAACCCGCCCGGTCATGACCACTCAAAAAGCAGGCTACCACGGAAAATGTCTCTGATGCTTTCCAGCTCTGCGGAACCAACCACCACAACAATTTGTTATGTTTACTAACGCTAGATGGGCTTACCATAAAAAAGGTGGTAAGGTTCTGAATACCTGAGTGCAACTAGTATCAGAGCACCCTCTGTCTCAACTAAAGCTTGTAGCGGCAGTTTAAATTTGAACTTAATTGACAAGTCCCTAGAACTACTTTGAAATACCCGGAAATAGCCTTCAAATAAAAGTACAAGCTTTGCATCTGTGCAGTGAACATTTCAAGTATAATGGAAATCGTTAAGGCCGTTTTCGAGACAACGTCAAAAAAACTCTGTAAAGTATACCTACTCTGTACATCTCTGGTGGATGAAGTTGTTCATCTCCGAGATTGTTCACACGTGCCTCTCGACATTCAAATAATAGAACAACATCAGTCGCTAGGGCAGCCTACAATTTATACTTAGGGCCGAGCGAAGCAGAATGACTGAATGTTAAAAAATTTTACAAATAAAAGTGATAGGTATTTATGTATGTAGGAAGTATATGAAGCTTAAAGAAAATCGTGGGGCCGCCATTTTTGACAAAAGCGCGAAAAACTGAAAAAAAGAAACATTCAATAAACTTGCACTTCCGGTTGGTGGATTATGCGGTGATAATACCTAAACGGAACAAGTTTGGGCTTGTTGCGATTTTTCGTTTTTGAGATATGTTGTACACATACACACATAAAGACAATTCTCTAAAAACATATTTGTCGTACTCAGACATACTCAAAACATGTATTTCCGGCGAAAACTCAATTTCAAAAAGTTGACACGTTTGCAATACTTCCTCTTACTCGAGTAAGAGAAAGCAAAAAAAAAGCTGGTATGAAAGACTCACAGAATTCTTATGCACTTTATATAATTCTAATTGTCCACATGGCAGCGCCACTAACAAACATCTGAGAAGACTGATTTAAAATTTAGTGGTAAATCTTAGGAGAGCTCCCTTAGAGTCCGAAAATTTGACCCGATTTCAACACTCCCTCCACCAGCAGTTGAAGGAAGTAAAAAATCGCATAAGAAGAAACATTTCCCATCTTTCTCACTTGAATTAATGCGGTAAATTCAGTAAGTTGCAGATTTGGGACAACAGAAGAAGCATGACTAATTCGAGCCCCACCCGCGCATCCTAGATGAATACTGTATTCATCTAGAGTTACCCTTTCAACCAACCACCGATGGCGGGGAAATACTGCGGCCTAATCAGAAAATTGGACATAAGACCTTGGACAAATTAAAAATAAAAAAAAATGCAGCACGCAAAAGTTGTTGGAAGGGTTCTTGGAAAGAGTCGGCCTATATAAAGAACGATATACAAGGGCGGCGGTAATAGAGGGGATGTTTGGCGGCAGGAAAGAGAGGCAATTTTAGTGGTTTGTTGTGTGACGCGCATGCGTGCTGCCATCCAAACACGCAACCATCCGTTAACAGACAGTAGGGGAAGAGGCATGTAGTCGGGCGGTGGATACTAGAGGTTGTTCCGGATATTCGGTTTGACCCAGAGATATCTAGCTGCTAAGATCTCGGCCCTGTTTGAAAAATGGACATCACCTCCCATTCTCTCGTGAGGTTCTCCATAGTCTTCCTCGTAAACAGCGCCAACAGGAAGGGGGTGGCCGTTCCGTTTTCTTTCTTTTGCCCTCCCACTATTTATTGGCCACGAATGTTTTTGGTATAACCTTGAGGAAATGCAATTCGCGCATCCGTCAAATCTATCATGACTAAGAAACATATATAGACAATTTTAACTACCACATTCTGTTGTAAGATAAATTCTTGAAATATTAAATTATTAATTAGATTTACTTTGATTATTGGTTTTTGCTATAAGGGCTGTAAGCGCCAAACAAATCGGAAGTCTCTCTCAGAATCAGTTCTTAAACAAAAAAATTCCAAAGGCTTGAAAGCTTTTGTCTCTATAAGGAAAAAACCGATCGGAAAACTTATATTTCTTAATGCTAACTAAGCAGAAAAACTTACTATCGCTTGAAAAGTATGAAAGCTACAGGAAAATCTTATATATTTCATGTTATTTATTTTCTTTTTAATTTAAGGCGTGTCAACATCGTTGGTCATTGGCGCCCGGAGCCTTCACAGTGCACTGCCCGCCTTTAGACAGTGTTCTCTCGTTACAGACAACACAACACTGTCCACCAGCGGACAGTGAGCTAAGGAGGCTCCTAGGAAGAGAAAAATTTAATGGCAGCCATTCTCTTTCACGTTACTAATAAGATATCAATACCAGATTGCCGCAGAGTCATGTGACCGGGGCTAAATAATAGAATGCATTTGTAAAAATATAGTGGAACAATCTGGTGTGAAACACTCACACGAATGTCTCTTTTTGCAACTTACAGTAAGTGATAATTGCCAAACTTTCTTCAAACTTGTAATTTTTGTAAATGTTTAGTAGCCTTCAACATGTTTTGAGGAAGCATGACCTTCCAGCCCCTTCATCAGAACCTCACTAAAATAAGTTTTCTCGGGGAAAAAGATACAAACACTACGGCCAGTTAGTATCGCAAGTTTAATGAAACACTTTGGTAATATGGAGGAAATCGCAGAAAACGAAAAAACTCTACCGTTATGTGTACTTCCGGTCAACTGTTTTTCTTCGAATTTGGAATCTTGGCTATATATTTAATTATAATTAATATTATATCATGATCGAATCATATAATAAATTAAAATGGCACATTAGAGGAAAGTATAACCACTTCCCATCCCCAAAATCCCCTTGAATGAATTTATTCGGAAAACTGTTTAAAACAAAAGTGATTGGTTAATGAAGCACATTGCTGCCTTTGTGCCGGAAGTCGCGAATTACTGAAAAAGCTGCACTTCCGGTGAACTGATTTTCTTCGATCTCGGAATTTAGGCATAACCTTTCATGTAACTACTATATAGATGATACAATGGTATAGTAAACTGTACGAACACTTTAGAGGAACACATCCCCCACCACTAGTCCAAAACTGCTCTTAAATGAATTTTCCCGGAAAAATGTTTCAAGTAAAAGTTGTAGCTCATTATATATAGATACCGAACAAGGTTTAAAGAAAATCGTTGGAGCTGATTTTGGAAAATTGCAAAAAACTGAAAAATCTATTAGTAAAGTGGTACTTCCGGTTAAGCGATTTGATCCAACCTTCATTGGTTCTATGATAATACTGCTGCAACTAAATATATATAATATATATATGATTATATATATATATATTAGATTATATATATAGATATAGATTTTATATATATAGATTATATATATAGATTATATATATAGATTATATATATAGAGAGAGAGAGAGAGAGAGGAGAGAGAGAGAAGAAGAGATAGAAGGTATATATATATATATATATATAGATATATATATATATATTATAGTTATCTGCTGTAACTGATAGAAATTTCCTTTTGAAAATTTGAAAAGCTGCGTATCCTTTACAATTCCTTTGTCGGCCAGCCGGGGTCGCTCTCTACATCTACATCCCCGCCACTCCAAACGCTTACAATCCTTGAAATATTAAGGTAATAATGGATCGAAAAGGAAATCGTCTAACCTTGAATCCGTTGCAAAGATCAAGACGCACGCAGGCCCGTAGTACCTGACAGTGTTGCCTTACACTGGGAAATAATTTTCCCTATCTTTTCCATTCAAGGTCGTTGGCCAAAAATTAAATGAAAAAATTATATTCCTTATTTATTTAGAAGGGAATTTTTACATTATTAATGTGTAGATCAGAAAATGTGCAATGCGGATAAAGTTTTGGATAAAATCAGCCAAACATAATTTTGACCTGTTTAATAAATAAGTGTTTCAGTTTTTCTAAAGTCCTTTTTTCTTAACATTTCAGGGGATCCAGCGTTTTCTTAGTATATTACCTACATATACTAATAATCTCTAATAAATGTGAATCTATAATAAATGTGTTCTGTAATAAATGAAAAAACTTTTGGAACTTTTTGGGGAAGTCATTTTAAGCAAAAAATGTTGTATGAACATGAGTCCTATTTCGATCAATTACAGAACTACAACAGTTCAAAGTTTTATTTAGACAAACATACATTTACATCTATTTACCAATGAAAAACAAAACAAAATGGATAGCAATTGTTAATTTTTATAGCAGCAAAATTAGTGACTCAAGAAAATTGCTCAAAATGTGCTCCTTGAGATCGTATACAAGCTTGACACCTGCGAATCATAGGGACATAAACACGTACTATTGGCGAATTTGATTGGCAGCATCCATTATTCTTTCGAATAACTGTTCACGTATGTTTATTTTAATAATGTATACGAGCTGCTTTAGGTGGCCCCAAAAATAAAAATCAAGAGCATTTAGATCGGGTGACCTTGGAGGCCAAGCGATAGGGCCTCCACGACCTATCCAACTAATGCCTATTTAACTACTCAATTATTTGCCTTCCATAGTGTGCTGAGGTACTATCGTATTGTACCACATTTGTTGTCGCAACTGGAGTGGGGTGCCTTCTAAAACATACCATGAAGCCTTTCATTTAGGAAAGTCACATCCTCCAGAATTTAGACTACTATGTAAAACTTCTATTCCAAGGTATTGAGTAGTATTGAAAATGCCAACCCAGATGTTAACATTAAAGCGGTATTGTAATCGCGACTGTTGCACGATATGTGGATTTTGTAGAGACCTAAATGATACTTATGGTATTTATTGATACTATGTCTCGTAAAGTGTATTGGCCTCCTCGATCCACAGAACACTGGAAAAAAGTCTGGATCTTCGGCAACCATATGTAGCATCCAGGTGCAAAACTCCACACAGTGGCCATAATCTAGTGGTTGTAAAGCCTGAACCTTTCGTATCAATTAAGTACCAAGACCGTATCAAAAATTAACTTTCTGCAATTTTTCGATTTTTGAGCTATTTAGTTCAGATTCATACATGCACAGATACTTTTAGAAAACTAGTGGAGAATCTTCAAATTACTTAGTTCCGGTGGACACTCAATTTCGCAAAATTTCACACGAATGCAATAGTTTGCCTACAAACAGTAAGTGAAAATACAGAAACTGTGCTTACTGAGGATTGTGCCCCACCATTTCAAATTCTCTAGCAAAACAAAGCAGCCAGCACATTGTTTTCCATAGAACAATTTGAGCATTGTATCGCTTTATTAGCGTACCAAACACACACGACAATGGGATACTTATTGTTATTTGTATTGTGAACTGACAAATTTACTGATTATCTAGAAATTACAGACAATTAACTTAATAAGTACCTAAACAGAAAGGAGTCAATAATTTATGTAAATATAATTTCAGTTAAACTTGAATTATTTAATATCAAGGTATTCGTATTATATGTAAAGTTGCCAATCATATGCTATGCCAGTGGTGACTAAACATATATTTAATATATATCAGCTGAGTAGTTTGTGATTTAAAACAAACAGCTGATTACACTGTGGTCAAAATAAAACGGAATTTTCGATTTTCTCCTTCAAATATGTAAACGATTATTAATTGACTGGAGAATATTTGAATCTATTTTCTAAAGCAAAGGAGTATTAGATCATAATTTATGATTCTGTTACATATTTAACAAGTAGCTCCTCATTAGTGTTCTTAATTAGATTTTAATTAACTCTAACGAATTAACTGAATATTTATTAATTGGTGTTCACACAACAACAAACTAACTCTCTTACACACACTAAACATACATACAGACATAAAAACATTTTTATCGTTCTCAGAGGACCTCAAAACATCTATTTCCGGTGAATACTCAATTTTGAATGTTTGCCACAATCGCAATACTTGCTCATGCCAGGTGTTAGAGAAAGTACTTTTAACATCAGTCATTATCAAATTTGAGGCTACCTTCATGCCCACGCACGCACAGACAGATCATTTGCTTCTTCGAAACATGTACTTCCGGTATCAAAACTTGCGATAACAATCGAAATACTTCCTCTTACTAACAAACAGTAACGGAAGGAAAATAGAAAAGAGAGACCAAGTGTGTATTGAAGTGTAATTACTACAAAGTACATTAAGGCAGAATAAATAGTGAGCACTGGCTATATGCTAATCAAACTGTTAAATCATCATTGTTGGATAGCGAGACCTAATAATTGTGGTAGATTAATTTATTTAAATACTAACTCTTTCACTAGTTAGTTGTTACAAGACTATTAAATAATGGTAATTTTTATTAACTACTAATATCAATTTTATTATAATTATAAGTTAAATATAATTTTAATCTTTTTTTTTATTACTTTAATTACAAAATTGTTTTTAATTGTTAAATAATAATGATTTGATTTATACTATAATGAATACCAACTACATAACGTTACAAAGTTCCATTCGTACAGCGTGGACAGGAAGTCCACTTTTCGTTCGTGTTTTCTGAAGATTTTATTGCTTTTTCGATATTTTTCTCACTGCAATAATCATTAATTTAAGAAGTAAACTGAAATTTCTAATTGTTATTTAATTTTTGAAATTGAATTGTCACCCATTATTCATATTCTGAGATCCATTGATCCACGAAGAAAACTATTTTTGCGAATTATTGGCAGGCTTGTTAATGTGTTTTTGTACGAGCAAAATATTTCAAAAATGGAAAAGAAATAGCAAGGAACTCAAACTCCTTTTTAGGCATCTGACACAAAGGTTTCGTTACAAATTCTTTAATCCGAAGTAGCACTTTACTGATTTTTTTTACTTTCTCTTACTTCTGATAAGGGGAAGTATTGCGTTCATGCTAGTTTTTCAAAATTCAGTTTTCATCGGCAAGACATGTTGTAGAGTCTCCTGAATTCAGTTAGTGGCTGGTTGATGGATTTGGACCACATACACCTCACACCTCAACTTACCAGGAGATATTTGCTACCATGGATGTACTTGCAACTTTTCTTTAAAACAATCCATCTGGATGAGCTTCTACAAAGTATAGTAACATATGATGAGAATTGGATTTCCTTAGATGGACAGTCGATGGTTGGAACCAGGGCAAACGGCATTTCTGGTTATTGCGAGCGCAATTTGAGAAAGTCTATGTTGTACGTTTACTGGAACTATGAAGGAATTCGTGCACTTTGTCATTTCATGAATTCCGACCTTTTCTGCCAACAACTAGATAGGTTATACTCACAAATTGCCCAGCGTTATTCAGCTTTGATCAAACGCAAACAAGTTTTGTTCCAGCAAGATAACGCTCGGCCACTCACCAACCATCAGATTGACGAAATAATTCAAGAACTTGGTGGCATCGAAGATTTTTAACACCCACCCTATAGTCCAGATTTAGTTCCATCCGACTACCATTTGTTTCGGTCCGTGATACACTTCTTTTACGGGAGAAAATGTAATAACTTCAAGAAGAAGATCAAATTGGAATGCTGGAGTTTTCTGATTGCACACCCAGGAATGTATCAGCGAAGGACCCAACAGCTCGCAGAAAGATCGCTTATTGCAATCAATCACAATGGTTTATATTTTGATCATTAATAACAAAGTCATGAAATATTTAACTAAAAATTGATTTTTTATTGAAAAACGGCCTTCTTTTTTTATAACTTCCATTATTTATAAGTAATGCTAACGCTATTGTAATGTGCACAAAAAGTGTAGTTCAATTTTTCATACTCAGCTGATTTCAAATGATGTTCTTCCAATGAGAACTCCATTTCGAAAGTCTGACACGACAGCATCACTTCATTTTACATTATTAGTAAGAGAACGTAAAAAGAAGAATATTTAAAGTTACCTAAAACTTAAAGTAGGAATATAATTCCATGTTATCTGTTTAATATATGTTCAATGTTAATTAGTTTAACTTTATATAAAACTAGATAATATACATTAAGATATGACAAAACTCAAAGATAACCTTAAATGTGTGGCGCTACAATTATCAGCAGACATAGTGACAAGTTTTGTTGTCTTGTGCTTAGGGTGTGAAGGGCGGGAAATTCCCTCAGTTAGTTTGCACTTAAGAGCGGTGCTAATTGGATATGTACTCACACAGTTCTTATTTAGTGTGTAAAGTGCTAATAGTGGAGCGACATCCAGACAGACTGGCTCTACTGTTTACATATCTGCACTCACCGTAAGATAACACAAGCTTATCTGTTTGCTACCAACTATTTTCGTAGCAGTAAAAGATCTGTAGCTGGGACACGTCCTTTTCCTTTTATTTTAGTATAACTTTATTTAATTAAATTATGTGAGAAAGAAAAGAAAGAAATATACATTTCTGAAAACTAATTTTTACTCTATAAAAAGATACACATAAAGCTTTCGTCTGCGCTGCTTTGAACTTTTGTCTCTTCAAACGTTTTAAAAACAGCAGGGCAAAAAGTTAATTCTCTCTGGTAAACATTTTCCAGAGGTTACTTGGCTTCGGCCAAGTTTTACGATGTTAATTTAGTGCCTGCATTAACTTAAATGAATAGATGTAGATTTTGGAAAATTGAAATTTGTGTCTAAATGTATTAGATTAAGTATTTATTATCTGTATGGGTCGTAGGTTCATAAAAAGGTCGTATCAGTCCAAGTCGGATGAATCTGATCTCTTTTTAATTTCTTTTGGCCCTGAGAAAATGTCTAAATCTAAAAGTGGCAAAACCAGACATTGCACTGACCTGGCACCATACAGGAATCTCGTACAGAAATCGCCCAAAAATCTCTAAAAATTACTTTTGCTGGAAAATCGTTACAAATTAAAGGGATAGGAATTTATGCGTTTAGATGGCAGTTAAATAAAACTAAAGCAAATTTTGAGAAAACTGCAAAACGTAAAACTGAAAATTAACGTAAGAAATGCGATAGTGGTTTGATCTAAGCAGAGATTTAAGCTTGCTATGATATTTCGTCTTTGAGATATTTTGTTCACACACATTACGCATCTCATTTCAGTCAAAATTCACCAGAAGTAACTTTGCAAACTACTACAACTGAAATGCATATGTAATGAAACCAATATCCAGCAAATTCGCTGAACTAAAGCTGAACTCAATAGTTCTATTAGCAACGGCCTTGATGCCATCATTAACGCTCATTAATTTGCTCACTCTACTACGCATTAGAGTGTCAAGCCCATTAGTAGTGGCGAATGGCCTTCAGCTTCGACAGCCAATCTCTTATCTACAATCTCTTTCTAGCGGAACGAGAAATAAAATAAAGGCTGACGATTTGAGGTATTTAACAATCAGCCACCAGATAGTCTTCAAAGAGTAATTGATCACTGGCTATTATCTCCAATTATCTCACCGTTAGAACAAGCAAGAATCCCAACTAGCCACATCAGTCTTCAAACGACCACAATAGCCGACTCTACAATCACCACGCTATCAACAATTATCATAACTCTAAACTCGGTCACTCTACCCCTTTATCCATTCATCTCACCTTAGGCTGAGTAAAATCGTAAATTTGTAAATTGTGTTTAAATGTAAGCAGTTAGTTGGTATATTCTAATTTCACTTCACCAATCACGAACCATTTTTAGGAAATTTTCTCCTACTACCTACTATTTTATGTGAAACACTTTATCCGAAATATTGATTTTTCAATAGAGGGTTCTGTGCCAGCTGCTCTCTAGTGCAGTATTTCAGTGGAATATAAGGTTCTGTTACAAATATCATATTAAGCTGTATTAAAGCAGCCAATCTCTCTCCAAGATGCTGTCTCAGCCAGAATTCCAAGAAACAAAATCTTTTAACCGAAATTAATAATCTAACATTGAAGAATAGTTCTCAGTTCTTTGGAATTTTCTCGGATTGATTTGCAACAGCTTTCTTCTTTAAACTTGGGATCGCAAGGGGGCAGATATATCTCCAATCACTTTCATTTGAACAATTTATTATGGTTCTCCGTTGTTAGGATTGATTGAGTTGTAGCCTGCTGAACTACAATGTACTTACATTCGCATTCAATTACTGCTGTATAGTGTGAACCAAATTATATACCCACTAGCGTCTTTATGTTTTAGGACAACTAAATGTTCAAAGTTTGTAGAACATTTGTCAGTTACAATTAGATCGCGACAATAATAGAAATCCTGTTGAATGAGAGACTAGATTTTATCACCAGATTTTTCCCTCCTGACTATGTATATAACTAAACTTTAATATTTGATAAAAATAAACAATATCCTGTTTTCATGAAAATAACAGCGTGAGGTGGTGGGGGGTGGGGATGGGGGATGTCAGGACTATCAGCATCAACCAGAAACCACTCGAGTACGGGAGGCAGGGCTGTTGATTGTCTGCGGAGCCCCTCCCGTATATCCGGAGGGGGGTTGCCAACGGCTGCCTGCAGACTGGAAAATCATGTCAAGAGGCTCGCGACCCCATTTCGTCACTATGGCAACCGCAACCAGGTTGAGGTAGGTCGCGAAACACCCTCTCCACCACTCTGTTTCTTTGCCTGACGCACACCACTGCGTCCTCTTATTGGCTCCTATATATGTTTGAGTCTAGCTAGCCCTTATATATATATATATATATATATATATATATGTGTGTGTGTGTGTGCATGATATTTTCCATTGTAATTTCCCACTATTATTACTTAGACAGTTAATAGATATTTACGGGAAGTTTCTCATCAACATTCTGCTAGAAATTGCTATAATGTCAGAACACTCGCTGTGGTCGATGCACCATGCTTCTTCTATTCTTCAAGTACTACAATCCCCCACTGCTAAAAGCATTGTACATCACTCACGCTTCTTACAGTACTATAATATTTTATTTCCATTAAAACATTTCATTCAGAAAATAGTCACACTACATAATTTTAGTAATTTTTAATCCAATATTAACAATAATGTAGAGTAAACTTTATTTGTTAATGTAAACAAATTAATGTAAAATTTAAATGAAATTTTGAAAATTTGTTGTGATGGACTCACACTAGATTTATTTTACTGGAATTATTGTAATTCTTAAAACTGTTAATTTTTTTTAGTGCTTGTTAATAAAAGTATTACAATTGTCTGTTTGGGGAAGCGGGAGAGCAGCTATGTAGTGGGGTTGGACAGAGAGAAATGTAGAAGAAAATAATACACTGAATATATTGAGAAACAGAGTACTACGAGAACTTTACAGATCGTAGGATAGAAAGTGGTAGCGACAGCGTGAATAGTAACGACAGACTGAACTGGTCGTTCTCACGGGTCAAGTTTAGTTGTCCGATTTTAAAGTTGAATGCGACTTGAATCTGTTTTGGTTCATACGTTTCAACTGAAATCGATCAAACCGATTCAATAACGACACGGAGCACTCTATGAGTTGAAAGCAAACTAAGAGGCCAATTGGGCGATTCGGAGGTTCACACTTGTCAATACTTGAAAGATGGTGGGTTCAACTGAAAGATGCGTCATACTTAAACGATAAAGTTTGACTCTGTCAAACTTTTGTTGATCCACTAAAAAGTTGACCAACTTTATTGATAGAAAAGGTTCTCACTAGGTTTTTCATTCAATTTCTGTTGATCCACTAAAATCGGTCAACTAAACTTGACTCGTGAGAACGCGCCTTTAGTGATGTTGATGTATTCTTGATGATTGTGTGTACAAGACTGAATTCTAGACTCTTTGTTTGAGGCTAGCTAGCCTTTATGAATACTGGTAGAAAACTTCTCCTGGATAGTCCTTCCTAGATCTCCTACTAGATGAGGTAGACGGTTCTTATTCTCCCGTAATTTGTGGTAGGGAGATGCTTACGTCTCATGTGACGTGCGGATGATGTAGCAGTTGGGCGGATTATCATATGATTTTTTTTTTTTTGTTGAAGCAAGCAAGATAGCTGCCTCTATTAAGCTACATGATTGGGCCTATATTGTAGGCCTGCCCTCTGTTTCAGTCGCCAGCAAAACTTGTAACGGCAATTTAAGCCGAAGTTCTGGATTTCCCAGAAACTTTCTAAAATAAAAATTGTCTAAAAAAAAAAGTGACAAATTGAAATAAAAAAACATTCAATAAAGTTGCTTTATCGGTTGATGGACCCTGACCAGGGTCGTGCCGTTGTCATGCCGGCACCAAAACGTTATATTTGTCAAGTTTGAAATTCTTGTAATTTTACTTTTCTGAGATATTTTGTTCCTGTATTCAAAGACACACACATGGGACACACAGACTAATTAACTTCGCTAATTAACTATACACAGAGACTATTTGCTAGTTATCTATTGCCAATAAGCCAAATTTAACATGAGATTGTATAGGGAACCTTAGTGCCCCAACCTTTCGCTCTAAATTCAATTTTTCCAGAAAAAATATTTCAAATAAAACTGATGTCTGGGTATTGGGCCGTTTTCGATAAATTTTGGAAACTGGGGCAATAAAAGAAGCGGCTTACATTGAATCGTAAACGGATTGAGATTGTAATCTTCGTATCTAAACGATGATGGTGCCTGAATAGAATATCTTCCTGCGATTTTCCTTTGTTTACTATTTCATTCATTTTCTCTCTCTCCCAATCACTTGCTCACATACAACACAAAATGTACACACAAACACAGTGTTACACAAAACAGAGAGTGATTTACACGTGCAAATCAATCACCAAAAAAATTTCGTTTTTGGAGAATGTGAGAAAATCAAACCGTATATACAATTCCGGTGACAATTTGAAAAATGACAAGAATGCAAATCTTCCATTAATAACAAGTGACAAACTTGGTAATTATAGCCCTCAGTATTCTTTTTTACTGCGAAATATTTTTATAATTTAGTGCTGTTTTTTGAAATGCTGTACCTGAGCGGCATATGTTATAGCAATCTTCTAATGTAATATTTTGACAAAGTTAGTCTTGCCACATGCATACAGTAATTATCCTTAATACCGGATGATGACTTTTAAGAGACTTTTTTATCCTTAATAACCTTTGTCATATCCGAGCATGATATTTATCACAAAACTAACAGATGTTTAGCGAAAAAAATTGCATAGAGTAAAATAGAATGTTAGAGTTATATGGTTGCCTAGGGTACATTAATAGGGTCCGCATTCACCTATACAAAAACTTGATTTTTCACTTCCGCTTACCTACTGTTGTCCCGTTTTAACATAAAACACACATAGACACACACACAGGAACATAAAGAAAAACCTCAGTTGAATTAAATGGAAATATCAGAACTATCTCCCCTCTTGTCCGCAAGTTCTCTCTGTCTCTCTCTCTCTCTCTATATATATATAGATTGGCCATGTGTTTTTGTTTCGCACTTCCGGTGAGGTGCGGTTTTCCCATCTGTACTATTGCAAATATCTAGCCTGCAGTAAAGCAATGTAGATAATGCAGTCGCCAAAACTAGATACGTCCTTCTCAAACAGTACACACCTACCGCATTTTTCCGTCCGGTAGATTATTGTTTGTATTTCTATCTAACTTCCCTCTTTCCATTCACCTCAATGGAAATTGCATAATTCTCTCTCTCTCTCTGCCACGCTCTCTGTTTTGATAGGATTTGCAAGATTTTTTTTATCTCATATTGTTCATATCTCTCTCTCTCTCTCATATTTTTGTGATTACTTTTAATAGTCTATTTCCAATGTTGGCATCCAGAATCATTCTTGAAATAAATTTATTTGCTCCACGTTACGTTTATTTATTAAAGGGCTAGGATTTGCGCCTTGTAAAAGATACATGAGAAGCTACCGAATGATAGCACTTCACAAAAAGAATTCAATCACTCATTCCTTCATTAGATTCACTCGCGAGCAAAGCTCGAAGCCCACTGGCGCTTGAGACTTTTAGAATGGTGTCAGAAACAACTGGATAAGAAAGGCATTAATGTAGTGGTTAATAATGTCTGGGAAAGGTGTTGTGAATTTCTTGTATCGAATTATGGTTAAGTTAACGAATACTGAGGCCATTATGAAAATAAGAACGGTTGGAAACATTGTGGGGATCATTGACGATTGTTATAAGGACTTTAGATTGTAAAGTTTGGATTCTTAGGAGATTGGAATGCTTAGCAAAACCTCACACAGTTCGACTCCACAGGTCCATATTGGTTGGTTGTGTATCAGTCATTTGTTTTCTAGTGACGTCGAGATTTGTTGTCTAGTAGTCTGTAACGTGTGGTCAATTCTTGTCGCTAAAGTAATGTGTGAGAGGTGGTTCTGCATATTTCTGTGGGAGTTGGATCTCAGGAGAGATTGCAGAATAATCCGCATAGGATAATCTTAGAGTCTGCGGTGGGATATCTGCAGTGTAGCTGTTTACTGTAAATCTTTTACAGTGTACAGTAATGGTCCTAGAATACTCCCAGTTCGACATATTTCCTGCTCTATGTTTGACATTATTTTCTGTTATGACATTTTCCAACTACCTTTGGACAGATTTTTTTTGCAAAATGGCAACTTAACGGAAGTGGCGCTTAGGAAAAAGCTTAAAGTCAGAGTTTCCGCAGAACCACCTTAAATAGATTTCTATTTTTCAGAAAAATGGTACACAAATGTGGGCCTTTGCACGTTTAGTGAATAAATCCCGCAGTGGCGGCCCGTGAAGTTTGCAAGTGGGGGTGCTGCATGAGTATAACGGAACATTTCTAAATTCAACTCAATTTAATTAAAAATAAACTCACGTAGATATTTTTTAAGATATTTTCTGTTACACAAAAAACATAATTTCTCAAATAACTAATATATAATAAAAAAAAAATCTGGTGTGAAACACTCACACAACTTTCTCTTACTCCAGTTCTCAAAATTATAATCGACAAATTTTATAGTTTGTGTACCAAATTTAATAAAATTCGCCGAAAACAGAAAAAACTGTTCAGTTAAAGCGCACTTCCGGTTCACTATTTTCTTGAAACTCAATTTTGGACATCTATTTATTTCTAATTAATTTTGTTTGGATGATAGAATTGTATAATCAACTACGTGAGCACTTTAGAGAAAAATATAACCACACCTCTCCCCTAAAAGTGCCCTTAAATGAATTTTACCAGACAAATGTTTAAAATAAAAGTTATAGATCTTTGTATGTTTAGTTTATATAGCTAGTTTCAAGAAAATCGTCGGAGTCATTTTCGAGAAAATCGCGAAAAAGTGAAAAAATGATTTAGTAAAGTGGTAAAGTAAACGCACTTCCGGTTATCCGATTTTTTTTCAAACTCGGAATTTCAACAACATATTTAATTTTAATTAACATTATTTAGATGATATAATTGTCTAATAAACTAAAATAGCACTTTAGATGAAAACCTAACCCCACCCTTTCCCCCATTA
>JAAEAF010007989.1:0-60018 GCA_011037195.1 Triatoma infestans
AATCCTCTTCCTAAATCTCCTCATTTCAACCAACCTCCTAATATCAACGCTGATGATGTTGCTTTGTACATATCATCATGGAGAATTGATACCATCACTAACAGACTTACATCTGCAATAGGCAAACTGACAAAATACTGCACTAAATGGAAAATGAAAATAAATCATGACAAAACAAACGCCATACTGTTTACTAAACGTAGACCTATAATCAACGGACAAATTAAACACAACAATACTTTGATCCCTTGGTCTAACAACGCCAAAGTACCTCGGAATAACTCTGGACAACAAATAATTGAACTTCCACGACCCACGTACAAGACAAAGTGAATTCTGGAGAAATGACTATAAGACTACTCTTCCCGTTACTGTCACGTGACTCAAAAATGACCACACAAAACAAACTCCTACTGTACAAAGTCCATCATCAGACCGATGTTACTTTACGCTTCCTCCGCCTGGAGCCTGACTAGTAACAGTAACATCAATAAAACTTCAGATAATCCAGAACAAATTTCTAAGACTTGCGATTGACTCACCATGACACACCAAAAGCAACGTACTTCACGAAAAAAATCTTCTGAAATCCCTGTTTATTCCTTTATCCAAAAATAGTCTCCTGAAATTCCTCTCCACTCAAGACTGTCATCCCAATACACTCTGCCGCGAAATAGCAATCTACGATCCCTCCATACATTACAGGCATAAAAGACTGAATATTTTCCTAAACCTGCAGGTTTTTTCCCTTTTTCTCTGCATATTGTTCCTCCCCTTATCCCAATAATATTATATAAATCAATGTAGGAAGGTTATAATGTCAATGTACATTGGAACTTCTATTTATTATTATCATACATATGTATATTTGTAATAAAGCTTTTTATCTATATGTCGAATTTCTGCTGATTTGCCGGATAAATAGGAATAATAAACGAAAAAAAAGATATAAAATTATTAAATACAATTTCTAATAAATTCTAATTTATCAACTACATTTATTTAAATATAGTTGCCCAGTTTTTACTTTTATCTACTTCAATTATTTATTAAAATCCTAATAAATTTCTGGAAAATCTAGCAACAACAAGAAATGTAATAAGTTACATCTGGGAAGAGCGTCATAGCTCGCACTTGTTGTGTCATTCGTTGGACATGAATCTAAACGGCTTTTCATTGTAGTTTCAGTTCTTTTCAACGTAGAGTAGTTTATCATTTGTTAAATTAAAACAAACAAAAAAGGAGCTTATTATGACGTCAACTATCGAGAATCTTTGAAGAGAAAACGCTCGATAGTATTTCGCAGACACTTTAATAGAATATAAAGTGGGGGCTTATATAGTTCGTATAGGTACCTTCGCACATAAACAGCTTAGATAAATCCTTTCTCGCTACTGGCTCCACGAAACGGAAGCAGAGGGTCGGTAGGGTTGGAAGAGGTATGTACTGTTGGAAGTGGTAGTGGAGAATACATGACCTCAAGTATTGCTTTAACGGTACATAATTATCATGAAACCTACCAGAGTGCATCACGAGCTGTGTGTGTGTGGTCCTTACAGGTTTAATTAAATATTTAATTTATTTGAAGTAGTTCTTAGCTCGCCCTAGAGCTGCAGGGTTCTCCCAAAGATATACCTTCTTGTTTCCTTTCATTTCTAAATCAATGCCCACTTTGTCCGAAATCATTTCTCAGTACCCAAGATGAAAAGTGATGGTGTTTTTACTTTCTAGTAAGAGGAAGTATTGTAATCGTGACAAATTTTCGATATCGAGTTTTCACCGGAAATATTCATTTTGACGTCCCCCTGAGTCCAAAAAAGTGGTTTTTAGAAAATGGTTTGTGTGTAAGTGTGTGTGTGTGAACAGCATAGTTCAAAAATGAAAAATCGTAGAAAGTTCAAACTTGATATTCCCGTTTAGGTATCACCATGGGATCCTACAGTAGGTTATCTGTCAAAATTGCTCAACCGGAAGTACCACTTTATTGAATGATTTTTTTTCTTCACTTTTTTGGGGATTTTCTCAAAAATGGCTGAAACGATTTTCTTTAAACTTGCTATATCAACTAGACATACAGACAGCTACAACTTTTATTTGAAACAATTCTTCGGAAAAATTGATTTAAGTGCACTTTTGGGGGAGAGGTTAGGTTAGGTTTTCCTCTAAAGTGCTATTTTAGTTTATTACACAATTATATCATCTGAATAATAATAATTAGAATTAAATGTATTGTCGAAATTCCGAGTGCACAAAGCAAATCGAATGACCGGAAGTGCGCTTTTACTGAACAATTTTTTCAGTTTTCGACGAACTCCTACGAATTTATTAAATTTGGCATACTAACTATAAAATTTGTCAATTACAATTTTGAAAACTGGAGTAAGAGAAAGTTGTGTGAGTGTTTCACACCAGATTTTTTTTTGTTGCTTCTATTCATCATCTTAACTCCTTCGAACAACCAGAAGAGAAATTTTTTCGAAAAAGTATTTGCGTTATTTTGTAAAAACGAAAGTTTGCTGCATCAATTTTGACCATATAGGTATATACGTTAAGAGACTTCCATGCATTGATGTAATTTCGTTTGAAACTATCTTAACCAAAGTTGTCACAATAAAATTGGTGAAATAATTATATAATATGTATTGGTCAAAAGACTAAATTTTACAACAATTCAGTATTTTAACAACGCACCTTAATATTATGTGAGTGATGGAATAATACTTCAATTGAAATGTTATTTTGGAGATAACTGAACGGGAATTTCAAGTTTGAGGTTTCTGCGATTCTCCACAGGCTCTGGGGATAGTGCGACCTTATAATTTACCTTTCTACAATTTCTGCATAAAATGAGATTCCATTTAACATACCTTAAAACATAAAGTACACTATAGTTGAAGCAAGTTTAGTAATTAATTAGTTTAGTAAGAAATTGGAAGGCGTGCAGTTATTCACAAGTAATATGTTTTCCTTCTCTTTTCAAACAATTTTTCATTCAAAATAAACTTTTTTTTGCAATCAAGTTTTCTTTTTTAACCAATTTATTATTTTAATATGAACAATTTGGACGAGATCTAATTCAAATTAATTTTATGTTCAATCAAAAGTTTTTGCCAATCTTATTTTAAACTATTTAAATCTAATTAATCCTTATTTTGAATCAGTTTATTACTATTTATGAAAATTTTGAACCACATTTCAGACAGAATAAACTTTTGTTAACTAATGAAGGTCATTTTCTTTCAAATTAACGCTTTCATTTTCTTTCCATATTAAATCTTTTTTCAATCTAATAAAAGAATCAATTTTAACATTTCTACAATTAAATTTAGATAGATTAGATAATTTATTTGTTTAAACTTCAGTTTTTACAAATACAGATGAGTCAGTACAATAACTTACAAAAATTAAAAATAAATAGAATACAAAAATCAAGATAAAATAAAACATAACTCATTTAGTTTACAAAAATTAAACAAACTACAAAAAATTAATTAAAGGAAATTAAATATGTTACCTAATTATATATTAAACAAATAAAAGACCACATCATTGGAAACAAAAACAAACAGAAAAGAATAATTCTGGACAATGCAAATTCTGGCAAGAAAATAAATATTCATAAATACTTGAACTATGAAGGAACATTTAGAGTAAATCAAATGAAACAAATAACAGGGAATTATTAATTTATAAGTTTCCTTAGTGACATGGCGTGTAAGTAATAATTGTAAATGTTGTTTAGTTTTTGAATGTGATGAAAATCGCTTAATAGTGAGCTAACGGGACATTCATAGTCGTGCAAGTATATCAATCTTAAAATCTTAAATGATTTAAGGCAGGGCAAGTAAATAAAATATGGTTCAACGATTCTGGTGTTCTGTTACATAAAATACATATCTCACTAGCCAGAATCGAATAGTATCTACCAGAGATGGAAAATCTTAACAAGTTTTCTGAAGACAACCGGATTTGGCATATAAATTCAATTTTAAAAAAATTAATTCTAAGTTAGAGGTAACTCATTGACTCACTTTGTGCGCCCACAGTCCTGTAAATTGTATTGTACTGAGAGTTGAGAGCACGATTTATATCCAATGACAAACAATGATTTTTCATTCTCAGTACCAAGTCCGATAGGCTAGACTGAACAGTGCGCAAATCCTGTTCCAACCAGAAATTATCAGCACCGACCATTATTAATAGCGACCTAAATTGTAAATCCCAGTTGTAATCAATTGATATTAAAAATTGAAATAATTTTTGTAAAGAGCAGTGATAGACAAGGATAACTTTCAATTAAATTAAAACTTCTTGACTATTTAAACAAAAAAAATCTACATATTACCTTATTTTGAACATATGAACTACTTTTCTTTCAAATTAAACTTTATTTGGAGCAACTTATTTCCAATAAATAGAAACATGCATACACTTTAACAAAAAAAGATTCAATTTCCATGAAAAAAAGTCAAAATACGTTTGAAATATGTTAAATAATTCACAACTTATGTTACTTACTCTCTAATTTTTACATTCCAATATATTCAGTTCTCTTTATTTTAGTTATTTATTACTAGGTAAATATTTAATATAGAATTAATGCACAACATATATTTGAATCTTTTTGAATAATGAATAATAGAATTTATATCTTTATTTGAAATTCCAACGCTGTTCCTTGTTTTAAATACATTCTTAAATCATTTATTTCACGATTATCCAAATGAAAGTACTTTCTGAATTTCCATTACAACTGCCTTTATCATAATAATGAAATTACCTTCATCTTTGAATCTCATCTAGAAATGGTCAGTAGATTTTCTTTTTTGTATTCCTTTCATATATATTTTTCACAGTTAGATATCCACGTACCATTCATTCTTATTGGTGAGTAGTGAGTATTGTAAACAGAAAGGAATAGTGAAAGGGTCATTTGGGGGTTTAGTGAGAGCTATGTGCAGATATAAATAAAATTGAACTAGGAAACTTAAAAATCATTTCACTCTAATAATGAACATCTATTCATTACAAAAGTTTCCTTAATTTTATTTATTATTTAAAAAGGTTTTTTTTTTATTTTACAGGCGATTTCTTCAGTTTTGTAATCAATTTCCTTAGAATAAGATAACTTTTATTCCTATAACATGTTTTTGCATTTAGATAGTATTTGAGCAAAAGTGAGAAGCATTATGCAAATCATGTAAGCATTACATTCTTTCCATAGGACTCTTGATATGAATTATTTCCTAATCCCAAAAATTTCTACGATATTAACAGTAAGACTTGATTTCACTTTCATTGTTATAATAATAAGTTATTATTGTTGATCTATTTTGATTCAGTTTTAAAATTTAAATATTAGAGAAAGATTGAATATTAATTAATAATAGAATGATTCAACTATCTGTTTGTAAATTATTCATTTGTGATTGTATAATGAAAGCTGTCGTCTAGATTACAAAATTCAGATTCGGAGCCGATCGACAAAGAACTCACGGTCGAGGCAAATAAAACGATTTCTTTACAAGCCAAAAAAAATCTGTTGTTAAGTTAAATGGGTGTTTCCTCTTTCCTCTTCTGGCACACAAAATTCTACAAAATGAGTCAGGCTTAAGTTCCATTATGTAGAAATGTTTAATTAAACCGCAACGCCTACAAAGGTTGGCTAAAAGAAGTTTGTGAAAAACGTAGTATTATCATTATCCATACTCGGAGTTCCCACCAGTATCTGGGTTTGTCCACACTCCCTAGAGCTCATCAATGACTGACAGGCTAGACATATGTCCAGAGAATGTCGTCAGACAAGATTGGGATTAATAAATAACGAGAGGCGTCTAATTCTGTAATGAGCACGTACATATGATTCTGTAATAATCCACATGATTTGGTAACCGGACTGGAACAATATGCTTGAAGGAAGAATAGTGTATGTACGCAGGATAGCACAAAATGCAGTAAAATCGCGTCAATCTAGTTTTTTCGCAATCATCTCGAAAACAACTCTAATGATTTTCTTGAGGTGATTTTCTCGGAGTACTAAATATAGCCAAGTACAGCTCAGCTGTAAGATAATTAATTATATCAGAGACATTTTCCGTGGTAGCCTGCTTCATTTTGTGGTCATCGACCGGTTTCGGGCGTTCGCCCATCTTCAGGATGCGTGTTTTTTAGACAGTGTGACAACACAGACTCGCACAGAGCAAACTTAGTTTCACACTAACTCCCAAGTTGTCACACTGCCTAAGAAAAGCATCCTGAAGATGGGCGAACGTCCGAAACCGGTCGATGACCATAAAATGAAGCAGGCTACCACGGAAAATGTCTCTGATGCTTTCCAGCTCTGCGGAACCAACCACCACAACAAATAATATTATATCTTGAAGAGACAACTCACCATTCCACCCTCACTGTATGATCTTATTTATTTAAAATATTTCTGTAGTTTCTGATGGAGATCTGGTGTTAAATGTTTATCATCTCTAAAGTGCCATTCCCTTATATACCACCACAATTAAGAGCAACTAAACTTAAAGTAAAAAATGTAAACATAGAAGAAATTTGTCAATTAGAATGAGAAAAACCTTCTATCTAGGGAGTGCAGACCGGTAATTAGCGTAGGAAATATAGAAAGTGACAAAAATACTTTTAAAAAAACCAGTGTATCAACAAAATTTGCTCTGTGCAAGTCTATGCTATCACACTGTTTTGGCAAAAAAAAAAACATCCTGATTACGGGCGAACGCACGAAACCGGTCGATGACCACAAAAAAGGAGCAGGCTATCATGGAAAATAACTCTGATTTAGAAAGTATTTTGAAAAAACGTTTGGAAAAGGATTACGAAGATCCAATATCAAAGAAATGACCAAGTGAATTCCTGTTAGAAGCAAATAGTTTGTAAAGAAAATGCAAAACAATTTAAGATTTAAGTTATAAAATTTAAACTTTAATTGAAATTTTTACCTAATATTTCATTTAATAACCTAAAAAAAAATTAAACAAAAAAAAATGTGACCAATTCCTGGAACGCAACATCTCATAAATACTCAGTCTCCAAGGTACCGGTTTTTTGTGAGGTTTTTTTTTTTTTTTAAAAAAAATCTGATTTTCAACTTTCTTTTTTACCAATCAAGAATTGCAGATTCTCAGTTAAATTTATGAAGCTAGAGATCAGCATTAGATTTAGCAATTTGGTTTAAATAGTTCCTATTTTTCATTGCAAGAAAAATTGTGTTGACCAATTTAAGGAGATATCAATATTTGAAAAATTTTACTTTCAATTTAGTATTATAGTAATTCGACATACAGTCCACAAATCCCTGAAGAGCCATGGTTAATCACCATAATGCGATTAACTATAATGTCTTTATAAAATAAAGATATTGAATGTCGTAGCGGAGGAGATGGTAACAGCAACCATATAATATACTTTAGTTGAAGAGTCACAAAAATATCACGATAAATTTCTAAGCGAACTATCATCAACAGCTGTACGTTTCTTTTTGTAGCTATAAATGAAAACAGAAGATCTACGATGAAAATATAACTTTATTTATGGTTATAAAAAATGTAGGGTCGAATTAAAAACAACTGTGACTCAATGACAATACCATTTGCCACTTAAGTATTCTCCTTAAAAAGATTTAGAAAAAACTGACATAGACAACAAAATCATTAAATATCTTAATATAAAATCTTAATATATCACTGAAATACATATGCATCATTAGCAGTTTCAGTAATAATGTTTCAGTCGTAGCGGAGGAGATGGTAACAGCAACCATATAATATACTTTAGTTGAAGAGTCACAAAAATATCACGATAAATTTCTAAGCGAACTATCATCAACAGCTGTACGTTTCTTTTTGTAGCTATAAATGAAAACAGAAGATCTACGATGAAAATATAACTTTATTTATGGTTATAAAAAATGTAGGGTCGAATTAAAAACAACTGTGACTCAATGACAATACCATTTGCCACTTAAGTATTCTCCTTAAAAAGATTTAGAAAAAACTGACATAGACAACAAAATCATTAAATATCTTAATATAAAATCTTAATATATCACTGAAATACATATGCATCATTAGCAGTTTCAGTAATAATGAAAGACAGAGAGGCACCTATTTCTGCCAACGGATTGTGGATATTTCTTAACACCCCTTGGGATCTGGTACCCAGACAAGGAAGAATATGCAAATAATATATATGCTACATATCAAAATTTTTTTCAGCACTATATTTACATGTATAAAGCCAGTAATAGTCATAAATTTCAATAAGTTTTTTTTTTGCTAGCCCTCAAATAAAATAAATAAGAGAATCAAGAAACCAAGCTGTTGTTGATGGGTCCGCTAAGTATTTAAAAATAATGTATACATTAAACAAGAACCAATTTTATGTGTATAAAAATAAGAAGAAGCCAGATTATGAAATTTAAATTTGTATTTATTTATATAATACTAACAAACCAGATTACCAAAAAATGTACAATAGATTTCATTCTAATTTCATTTGATTATTATTAAAAGTAACGGAAGGCAAATAAATTGTGGAAATTTTTTGTAAACTGTAATATAGGCGTTGTGGAAAACCTCTTGAATTAGTTTATAACCTCTAGACTGTTTCTTATTCTATTTGATAAATAACTTGAAAGTGCTCATAATTCTCTACTTCAGGTATTCATAGTTTATAAGTAAACTTTACTTATACTCAAGTATAAAATGTAAATTAGTGTTTATTCTAGAATTAAATATAAATTAAATTAAATGTGTATCTTGTTGACTAACCAGTCTTTCTATTCTTGAAGAAAGACGAAACAAGTAAGCTGTAAATTTTTATTAAATTTGTAATGAGTTGAAGCTGAATTTTTCCCATTATTAATTGGATATTGATGAATGAATTAGGTACAATAAAAATACAAATAATTAATAAATTCAAGTCTTAATATTTAATTATTAATCTAATCCTAAAAACTGCTTCGTTTTACTGAATATAAACAAACTTATTCAACCTAGTTCACCTTATTTTAACCATTTAATTATGGATGAACAGTTTATTAAATTAGTATATTTGAATGTACAGTACAATTTAGCGTAGACAATTAAAAACAATTGATGTGTTTATAATGGAATAGAGTGTAGTAAGCTGCTTTGGGAGAAACAATTTAATCGTGGGAATAATCAAATGATTTTTTTTTTATGTATTTTTATGATATAGAGGCCCTGTTTTTTTTTGGGAGGGAAGTTTCTTTGAATGCTTTCTTTTATTAAAGGGATTATCTAATTGAATCACTATCACTATTAATAATATTTATGGGATATCGAGCGATTAATATTGTTTAATCTATTTACAAGAAATCATCCGAATGATAAGCATTTCTTACATTGGCGAGTTTTTCTTCACATTTCAGGCCACAATATTACGGGACTATAAGGAAGAGAAACGAAGAGCTGTTAATACAAAGCTCGCTCGCTATCTTATAACGCGACGTAACATGAAGCTCATAAAGCTAGATAATGTGAAAGCTATTATTTAAGAGTACAAAATAAAGACAGTATTGTTATGCAGAGTTCTTATCAAAATTACATAATTTCTTTTCTTGTTAATTGAAAAGTTAAAAAAAGAAAAGATCATATTCCCTCTAAATGATAGTGTTCTCACATTTTAACGAGTGCCAATTTTAATTAATTTGCTGGCTGAATTTATTCCATTAAAAAAAAAAACTTGAAATTTACTCTAAAAGTGAAACCTGTCATTTTTAAAATCTAGATCGTTATAACCAATTTAAAAGACTTAAAAATAATCTGATTTATTATTGAATTCTGAATATATACATTTAAATCTCCAAGAAATAATAAATTTTCTAAATTCTCAACGAGCTTCTGTTACCACTGACAGTGCAGCCTTACAATTGGGACATTTCTTCAAATTTAGAAAAAAATTCTTGAGCTGTTCATGTCTACAAATCTCGTGAGAAAAAAATGTTAGAAACTATCGCTCAATAGCCAAGTTATCTGTAATATCCAAAATTTGCAATCACACAATAACAACTAGACTCAGTTTCAAACTTAAATCTCTTTTATCTCACCTGAACGGCATAAATTTTCTTCAGAAACCATCAGTATGCTCAAATCTAATTATACTAGAACAATGTACCGTAAACTTTCCGATCCTGTAAAGTTGAAATAATTTAATGATTTAGTGAAACCCTTTGATAACGGTTTCTAATTAAGAAACTTGAGACATACGACATTCCTAGTACCATGCTTCAGAGACCATGTATATAAGGTGACTGTGAGATGAAGCTTAATATTAAAATCTTTTCTTGTCATATTGGGGTGCACCACAAGGTTCAAATCTTAGTCCATTATTGTTCATTATTATTTTTAATGATATTTTTAATTTTTCAGAAAATAAAAAATATGTCTTTACATAGATATCTTAAACTATTCCTTAATATTAAATCGATGCCGATCATGATGAACAACAATTTAAAACCATTTGAACAATAAATTTATTAAAATTCAAAATGTCAAGTTTTAATGATTTCTAAATAGTTTAAATTGGTTAATTACGTTTACCACTCGAATGATGGATGTTTACAGAGATTGGCTATAAAGTACGATCCATTGTGTCCTAAAAGAACTATTGAAGTTATCTTGTTGGATGACTTTGCACTTAGAATGTGGAAGTTGTAATATGTGAGTGTGATTGAGTGTGTGTAGTTATGTCAAACCGAAGTAGTTTTACATATATCAACTGTTTTTATTTCCTGTGAGAGTGGAGATGTTATATAAGTGCTGTTAATGATCACATATCTGATTTACAACTTTTGGAAAAATGTTAGGGGTCATCATATGCCTACTTTAATAATAATGCGTTGAAATGTTCATACTGCTCCTTAGATCGTCCTACTTTCGATTTTTCATCACCGGTCTGGTCCCTAGATATATTAATATAGAGGTTTTTTAAATGTTTTTATTGTTTAAGTTTTCTTTTAATGTTCAAATTAAATTTCTTAAACAATTGCTTTTGGACTAAAATTTGTAATAAAGCAAATTACTAAATCTTAAAATTTATTAATACATTCTTAAATTTAATGAAATAATCAGAAAATAAATGCGGATATCATTAATGGTGGCATTTCAGATGGACGATTTGTTAGTGTAGGTTTAGTTTCATTCCATATTCTTCAAATATTTCTTCGGCAAATCATCATAATTTTTATCCGTCCAAGCAATTTCAAGCAATATTATATCTTTAATCCCTGCTATTCCCAGCTCCTCCAGACATATTTTACCTGATCTTATTCAGCCCAACCGATCATCAGTGATTATTTCTAAAAACCACTTAATTAAACTGTTTATTCATCCACTAAACTTCTTAATAATTATTCAAGCAATTTTTATACTTCTTTTATATTTAATTTAATTTTTTTTTTACTTTTTTAGGGTTCATCAACATTCACGGTCTGCAGCGTTCTTAGTGACACAAAAACACTGATCATCGTCGGACAATGAGTTGTAGAGGCTACTAGGAAGAGGCTTCGTAGGGTAGCATTACCTGGACTCCAACTCGGGACCTCCGCATGGGAGTCCAGCGACCTACTACTGAGCTAAATCCCTTTTTCTCTTCTTATATATCTGTAATTTTATTACCTATTTCTTTGGCTTCTATTTCAACCATTTTAAATTTTATTATGTATATATTGTACTTTAAAAAATAAATAAATATATATATATAATCATTTATTTATGTAAATATTCAATTTCAAATATGTACATATATCTGCAAATAATTTGTTCTGTAAATTTTATCTGAACTCAAAATTGCATTCATAGATTTATCTTGTTTACTATTAATTAAGATCCATTAAAATTGATATTTAGCCATTTAAGTAGTTAGGAAAACCACAGGTTTCCATATCGTTAAATAATAGATCTCTGATTTAAGAAAGACGATCTTTGAGTCAGTCTAAAAATAACATTCTAATTATGAAAGATGTACCGACTGAAGTTAGATCTCATTTGAATACGAAGGGGCGGATTTGGTGTAGTGGTTATGAACATGGACTTGTAACTAACTGGGAGGTCCCCTGTCCGAGTCCCACATCAATCCCGCACTAGGGGGCGGACAATCCGGACATTTGTCCCAGGGCGCTATTTTGGAAGGAAGTGTGAGAAAAATATTGATGTATTAAATACTCAATTAATAGAAAATGTCACATATCGATTTTTTCGTTTTACAATGTGTAGCGAATTTATATTGTTTATGTCTAAAACCTAAAAATATTTACACTATTATTGACAAATTAACGCATAATTTGTAAAAGACGATGACTGAACTTGTTTGAACATGCATATACTTCTCTGGACAGAATAAGTATTAGCATGCGAGCAGAGCGCTGCTTCAGCTTGTGTTTGAAAATGTATAGACTTGCTTAAAATATATATATATATATATATTCTTGAGGGGGCGGCAATTTGTCTTTATGTCCGAGGCTACTTAACCGCTAGAGCGGGCGCTGCCCGCATATAACCAATAAATTTATATTTGTTTAAACAAGGTTATTATAAAGTAAGTACTTCCACCCTCCCTATCAACGACACTTAATTTGATTGTTAGATGTTAATCTCGCTTGAAAAAAATTGGCATTACTTTACTTTTTGTTTTTATTTCAATACGATTCAAATAAGAGATTAGATTGATTTGCGTTTTATTGTATGGCGTTGTATTTCAATGTCCGAGCAACGCTTGGCAAATCTTCGCAAACATTATTAATCTGCATCTTTTATAAGGTGAAAATAAACCGCAAATAAGTCTTGGTGAAACTCGCAAAGAGAGGAAGCGCATTTGTTCTGGCTTACTGAGCCATCCTGCGTCACAGGATTACCCTATGTACTAGTTCTTGAGTTTAACTTATTCATATGCAAACTTTAACTGATAACCACAAATGTTCTACCTGTATTTCTCCTATATTTCTGCAGAAGTTTGCATGCAATGAAATCATAAACATTAAGGTTGGCACAATATTTGTCCTATGTGTGGATTGTGAATCATTTTTCCAGACTGATATCTTATTATTTAACCAGTAAAGAAATAAAAAACGAGTATTTTTATTAAATTATGTAAATTCTTAAAAAATATGCATAATGGTATGGGAAATTATTGAAAATAAAGTCCTAATATATTTACTTCTTTTGTTTTTTAAATTGCTAATAATTATTTAAAATGATCTTAATTGTAGTTGTTACTTGATAGTTGGCAAGTATATAATTGTTACAACAGAAAAGATAATGACTTTATTACAGGGTGAAATTGTATTAATTATGTGAACAAACAAAATAATTTAATTTTCTTTTGTTATAATGAATATTTGATTTATAGTGTATTTTTTAATTTTTTCAATTCTCTTCATCTTTTAATGGTTGGAAAATTATGATAATATTTATATACAACACAAAGAAACTTATTATAATAATAGAATATGATAACTAAATTATTCTAAATTAAATTATGAGAACAATAATTTCATTAAAGAACACCATCATCAATTATAATTCAAATTGTTTACAGTTAACCAAAATTCTACTGAGTTTAATAATGTTGTAGCTCAAAAAAAAAAAAGGAAAGTGAAATCTTCAGTTAAAGATGTGTTTTTTTTTTTTTAGGAGGGGGAAAATGCCCAAAGGCACCTTCCAGCTACCCGAGTTGGGTGCGTGGGGCTCTTCCCCACTAAAAACACCCCTCCAAATACAGGCATGAACCCCCCCCCGGAACCGTCGGAAGACATTACTTCGGGGGGGGGCGCCTCATAAGTGTAAGTCATCTATCCTACTCTCTTCTGCTAAATATTAAATAAATTCTCTCCTCTTCTGCTTCAGAATACTCTCTGTAACCCTACAACTTTATTCCAAGTGCCTTCCTCTTCTAGCATTCTTCTAACTAGAGTATCTGGAGTCAAAGGTCCAGTGTCACTCCACAGTTGCTCTCTTTCTATACTCCATCTGGTACACTTGTAGAAGGTGTGAGGGGCGTCATCTACTTCTGCGTCACCATACATACACCTGGCGAATGTCCGCTTCTTCATCCTGTATAGGTAGCTCGCAAAGCATCCATGACCCGTCAGAAATTGCGTAAGGTAAAAATTAACCTCCCAGTGCTTCCTATTAGCCCATGCTACAGGGTCTTCGATCAGCTTATATGTCCACCTAGCCCTTGTGTCTATGCTTTAGCGTCTCTTCCATTCTTGTTGCAGAATAGCAGACGCTCTGCGTGTTGCCTCAGTTTCCTCAGTGCCTTGTGCATAAAACAAAATTGCCTTGCCGAGGCAATTAAGTCAATGGGGGGCTGTACCTGCGATCACCAAGGCTGCAGGCTCGGATACCATGCGGTAGGCGCTAATAATTCTCAACGCTCCTCTTCGTTGAACCGCCAGAAGTTGCTTGGCGTGCTTAGATTGACTCAGGACTCCAGCCCAAATCTCTCTCCCATACAGCATAATAGCATTTGCCGTCGTCATTAACAGCTTTCTCTTACTGGCGGACAGGCCGCCTATATTAGCCATTATCCTAATAAGCATCGATGTAACTCTCATCGCCTTCGTAGACACATGCTTAATATGTTCCCCGAAGGATAATCTTCTGCCCAATAAAACATCGAGATATCTAATTTCTCTCCTGGGTTCGCCTGGATCCGTGCGTCGCCTGGATATCACCAGCGTTTCAGTTTTTTCCGCAGCTAGCTCCAAAACCATGCTCCTCAAGCCAGTTCTGCGTAAAAATGTTCAAGCCAGTTTTGCGTAAAGATGTAAATTAAAAATGTGATTCTGTATGTAACTTCAAAATATTCAAATTATAGCAACTTCTATTATACTAAATATTATGATTATTTCAAATTTTTAAAATTGGGTATTCACCATAATTGCTTGCTTAATGTGTACTCTGAAAATGTTGTTTTTAAGCTCATGGACTCTATGGTATTATATCATCTACATATGTACATAATTATATGTGATGTGCATGAGTTTGTGTAGGATTTCATTTATGTCACTTTTCAACATGCTTCATAAAAATATTACAAGCAGTTAACTGCCTGATCGCAACAATTTAAAAATGATTGTTTAATTAAAGCAAAACACAACTTAATTCTGTTTGGTAATAATATGTCTATAAAAATATACTATTTACAGCAGAACTAGTAATATCTGTGAAATGAAAATAATTCCCACAGTTCAATTGAGAGCCTGCAGAGATTTGCATAAAAATTTATTTATTTTTTTAAATAATATTTATTTATTTATACATTTTCATTACATTTTATTATCTTCTAACATTGAGGAATTGAGAAATATCCATTATTTTGTCCAGACAACTCTCCAAATTTCCAGATCTTTTATTGGTAACGAATAATTTTATGTAAAAAATAAAAATGTAAATTTTATGTAAAACATTATTTTATTTAAAAGTAAAATGTAAATTTTATTTACAAGTCAAGGATTTCAGTTTTAATTAGTAATAATACACTGTAGAGTTGTAAAAGTTGATTTATACTTGCAGTGCTATATTTTACCTTTATAAATCCAGTCGCTATATTTTAATTTATTATTGCTATTTTTTGTTTTATTTCTAATAATTTTGTAACCCCAAACTCGCTATAATAGCCTTTTGATTTAAATAAAGAATTATTATAAATAAGTGCTGTTTTTTTTTTTGACCGTATATACTATATACATGATATTAATAACGCCCTTTATCAGTTTAAGGTTTAAGTTTTCTGTCGTTCAGTTTATTCTTTTGGCTATAACAACATTAATATTGTGTCTCGTTATTAGCGGCTTCCTAACCGACCTCTCACGAGGCCCACTCTGATAAACCCTGCCTTAGAGAATGTTGCAGCTACCAAGAACATTCCAGAAATCAATATTCCTGGGTAAAATTTCAAATGCGTGAGTTGTAATAGATTGTGTGATTGGGTAGATGTGTAGTTATGTTGTGTGTATGAGGGCTATTTGTGTGTGTAAATTTTAGAGAAGAGAGAAATATATGAATTAAGTAAGAAGTCATCACTGGTTTTTCAAATAAATATTATTTTTCTAAATTAATTTAAATATTCGTAATAATTAGCTTATAAATATACAGGGTGTCCCAAGCTATATGGATAACGACTTTTTCTCGAAAACTAAGATAGCTAGAAAAAAACTAAAAATACGTGTCCCCGTAGAGATGCATTCCATGCTTTTTCTGCCAATTGTACCTTACGACCAAAGAAATACACCTCTAATGGTGGAGGCCAATTCGAGCAAGATCTGTAATTAATGAGGAGTAAAAGTTATAATAAAATAGTACTTTTCTTCTTATTCAATCAAAAAACTTATAATATCATTTTGAAATTTCTTATAGGAATCATGTTTTCATTCATAACTTGTAAAATATCGCTCACAGAAAAAAAAACGTTCAAGTAAATTTTTTTTACAAAAAATAGAGGAATCTATTTCTTAAATAAAAACCATACCTCCCCATTTGAAAAAATGAAGTTGGTGCCTGTATCTCGCTTCTCGAAGCACCAAAACAAATTTGCAAATTAAATTTGGATTTTTAACAAAAAAACTACGGGGGCACGTATTTTTTAGTTTTTTTCTAGCTATCTTAGTTTCCGAGAAAAAGTCGTTATCCATATACCTTGGGACACCCTGTATAGAAACTCTTGCACTTAAATTTTCTTAAACACAAATGTTCAAATTTGTGCATTTATTGGCGCTCTAAATTTAATTTGAGAAAGTGTCATTCTAAATGCGATGAATGTTACTGGTTGAATGCAGAAATTAGACTCTTCAAATAATGGTAGTTAAAAATCTGCCCTTTATATATGATTGCTAGGAGGGGTTAAAAGACAAAGTATGACCGAGTTCTCCGACCTCTCTTTTAACGGTGTGTTGTACCTGCGTTTTGACCCTTTTCAGCCAATGTACAAATTTCCTTTTAAAACTTATTTTATTTATAATATAAATCTATTTCCAAATTATTTCAATTTTTCCATATGCTTCTTCTACTATAGAGTCTATTTGTGTAGTTCATATATAAATTTTAACCAAAATTTCGAGCTCCGTTCTCATATTATAATCTAAACGAAATGTCGAATTGGAGTTACCTACAGTTTTTTTTTGTTTTTTAGATGTCGAACATGGGGTGGGGTACCATTCCTCAAAACACTGCAGCCACTTTGAGGTTCCATTTGGGCCTTTTTGAGATATTTAATATGCACAACACATGCACATATAGTCATCCTCACAGAGTGACTATCTGTAAAAACATTTTCTTCGTACTCAGGGGTCTTGCAACATGTATCCCCCCCCCCCAAATCAAATTTGAAAATTTTACCAGATCACTATAAATCTTCTTATAAATAGTAAGTCAAAATCTTCTTATACTGGTAAGTCATCAATGACTTAAGGCATTTTACTGCCGGAGAAGACAAAATAAATTCTGTGTTTAGCATTGAATCACTAATAATTTCAAAAAATTATACAAGGAAGGTTATAAATGAATTCCTTTTTTTTTTATTAACAATAAGAAAAAAATAAAATAAAAAACACAGAGTCAATCACATAGAGTTTATAATACAGAGCTAATTCTATAGCTGACGATCAATAACCTGAAATTGAAAACACCTGCATCATTTTAGCAACTAAAGAAACCATATAAATCTATAGTATAATATAGTCTTTATGTTATTTTAATGTATATTATAATTTCCTATCGATATGTAAAGGAAGTATGGCTATCGACTGTTACCTTAAATGTGTAAGTTGTTTTTTAGCCTTGAAGGCATGCCTAGCTCTAACAATGCTTTTGGAATTGGATGAAGCATATCCATTTTGGTTTCTAATTTATCTTATTATTCTTTTAAATATTTTTTTCCGTATATTATGCTGAATAGCCAAAGGGTAATTTAAAGTTATTTAGGGAAAGTTGTTTAATGATGTCATTCCTTAGGCACTTCATATTCAAATTTAATATATGGTTTCAAGTTGTATAACTCTGTTGAAAATTTGTGGAATGGTTGCTCCTTAATAAAATGTCACATATATAAATATTATTAGAATTTCTTTCTCTCAGTAAAGGTGAAACCAGATAATCTCATTAATTTCCATTTATTTAAATCAATAATTTTATCTCTTGCAATGCAAAAAAAAAAACATACCGGATAGGTCATATTTATGCCATATATATTAATTTAAAAGAGGATGAAAATGGTGACCACACTTTATAGCAGTGTGCCCGGTTTTAAAAGAATTTAGCTAGAAATATTCAGGCAAAATTAGCCTCACTATCCCTAAACTAGTTAAAACTTCTAAACGATAAAAACTGGGACGGATTATAATAAAGTATGTAAAAAGTAATAAATAATTTTATCTATATAGTCACTCCCTCGAAACACTTCTTCCGAAACTATTAACAATTTGGCATTGAGGGTAAGAGATGGCAGACGATCCGGCAAAGATAGGTGCTGCATCCCCGGACTGCAGCAGGTCAAGATCTGCCTGGGAAATTATAACCAATGGAGATCGGAGGCCTGCATCGGCCTTAACAAGAACAAACTCCGCGTTCTTACGGGTTTCCTCACTGGGCATTGTCGACTCAGAGGACATCTGACGAAGCTGGGTTTGGAGAGTGACAGCACATGCAGATTCTGTGGGGAGATAGAGAAATTCCATTACATCTCCTAACGGACTGCGAGGCTGCCACTCAGAGAAGATTTAAGAACCTGGGTAGTTACGAGGAGGAGGAGGAGGGGGAAATGCCCTCCCTAGAGCCCGCCAGGTTATTAGGATTTCTTAGAGATCTTAACCTGATAGAGGTGCTGTAGACAGTGTTTGTCTGGGACAACTGTTGAGTACTGTGGGCAGCCTGCGGCACCCACGGAGCATCGGGCCCCCCTCCAAAAAAAAAAGAAGATAATATTCGGAAATAAATAAAGGTGATAAGTTAATGATTTTGAAAAACATCCATCCAGCAAGATCTTGTATGTAAGTTAAGTTGCATGAACATTTAATATACTGAAAAAGATATTCATCAATCCTATATAACTTTTCAAAATACCAGTTATAATAAGATCATTCATTCAAATTATATTACGAATTTTTGTAAAAATATTATCAAATCGTGACTGTATAATAGTTTGAAACATTAATTTACATTACATTTTATTACATTATAATAAAATACGTAATATTTATAACAGTTCTTATGAATGTAGAAAGAGAGTTGGAGAACAACCTTTTTTTATAAGAATCATATTTAGAATTAAACGATGTCACACACATTTTATGTGAAAGTGACAATTGGATGATGTTTTTTTAGAATTCTTAAAAGGTTAAGTTATCCAATCAAAATGTCCATATTATTATATCATTTTTCTTAACTAAATTATCATTGAAAGAATGTGAATTGTTGCTTGTGGGTGACTTTTTCCATTGGTTTGCGCAACAATTACGATCCAAGTAGCGGGACAAGTTTATAAATAAAAAGAAATACCTAAAGAATTAATGTATTTTTAATGTATATTATTTATTTTTTAAGATCTCTTAAAGTAATGTCCTTCGTTGACTTGAATAAAAATAGGAAATGTGAATAGGTCTGCAATGATTGATAACATCTGATATTTTATCCATCGTAGCATTTATATTTCTCATATTCCTGACCGGTTTCGGATTTTCATCCTCGTAAGAGTAAATTTATTAACAATTTAAATGGCATTTATTTATTAAAAAAAAGTACATGAACTTAATAAATTTAAACTGACGATTGGTGGACATCCAAAACCGGTCAGGAATATGAGAAATATGTATGCTACGACGGATAAAATACCAAAAATAGGAATTATAGAAATAAAAGACTTTAGAAATTCTTCTTCCTCTGAAGATCTAAAAACTGTCAAAATTTGCTGTGATATTGCTGTGCTAAGAAGTTTTTCCAGTTCCAACAGTTCAAACAGATTAAAAGTTCCAATGGTTCAAAATGTTGTCAAAGGTGTGAAAAACTATTGTTTCATTAAACCATCATTGTTTTATAATTGATTATGTTGGCGCAATGTAGCTGAGTGGTTGTAGGAGCGTCCCCAAAGAGGAAGAGTATTGTGTACTAGATTCTCAGTTTTAGCTTGCAATTTTAATTGTTTTTATATGAGCAATAATAGTAAAGCATGTTTGCTACCCTTAACCGACCACTACGACCTCGGAATCTGGACATAAAGCCCGCTTGAAAAAACGTTTTTTTTTTTTACTTTACTGAAATCTTCGCCATTTTAAGTTGTGCCCAATATCTTAGGAATAATGGCGTAACGAGCAGAAAAATTGCGATTTTCTCTGATAGCCAGGCCGCGACTAAAGGCTTTAGAGGTGCACTTAATCAGGTCGAGTATTGGCAAAGAATTCCGTGAACAGTTGGAATCTCCCACACAACATCCTTCGGCTAGGCTGGGGGCCGAGGCACAAGGGCATTCAAGGTAACGAAGAGGCCGACAGGCTGCTGGCAAAGGAGGGCACCTCACGAACGCTCATTGGTCCGGGTCTTTCTGCGACATTTCGTACAAAACTGCCTGAGGAGGCCATTGAAAAATAGCTAACACAAAAACATACATTATACTGGAGAAATACTGCGGGGCTGAGGCACTGTAAAGTTTTCTAGGAGGGCTCCTCAAAGACTCGCCCAACATATCTGCTCGGCAGAACAAAAGTGGAGCTAAGGAGAATTACTGCCTTAGTTATAGGGCATTGCCTTTTAAGGAATCATCTGCATAATATGGGGTCTCTCTGCGGAGGCACTCTGTAGGAAATGCGGCCAAAAGGATGGGATACCTTTTCATCTTCTTGGAGAGTGCGGGTATTATGCTCGCACAGACGATTCCTGAAATTTGGCGCCCACATTCTGGAGCGTTTTTTAATGGCGGGGCTGATGTGAGGCGTCCTACGGAGTGCACAGTGAGTTTCCTCTAATTTTTCGTGGTTGTGCTTGGTAACAGAAAAACAACTACATTCTCAA
Source organism: Triatoma infestans (assembly GCA_011037195.1). NCBI lineage: Eukaryota > Metazoa > Arthropoda > Insecta > Hemiptera > Reduviidae > Triatoma > Triatoma infestans. Next base: position 21,048 of record JAAEAF010007989.1, read on the forward strand.
GGGATCTCAAAACGATGTATTTCCGGTGAAAACTCAGTTTCGAGAATTGGCAATCGATATTTGACGAACAATATTTCCTTTCATTAGGAATAAGAGAATGTAAAAGTAAAGTAAAGTCGCATTTCCGGTTGATGAATTTCGTCTTATATATACAAATAATGTGCAAGTAATTATATATATATAGTACATACAAATACACAACCATTCTTTTAACGAAAGGCGTAATCCTTTGTGATGAACGCTGAAAGATAATTACCCTCATTGGTGAGGGATCTGTTGAGGGGAAAATATATGTACACCTCAACAAAATCAACATCAATTACACATTCTGACCATTCACTAATTATTCAGAAAACTTCAGAACATATATTTCGATGAACATTCAATTTCTAAGTTGTAAAACTTCTTCTTACAGTATTGGTAAAAGCATTAAGTATATTCTCGTTCGATTTTTATCGATATAACCACTAGCCGGGAAAGAGTTCTAACCAAGAGGTGAAGGTAATTTTTCAAATGTGGTTTAAGCGTAATCAAGAAAAGAGAATTGATACAAACGAAATGAGAAATAAATTACTATGGTCCCTAGAAATATAAATAAAAGAATAACAATACTATTCATTGAACAGATTTGAATAAATAGAACACTTCCTGTCAGCTGATAGTATGACCTCTTCTAAAGTGAGAGTGAAGAGAGAAAGGTTATTCTAAAAAATTTACAAAAGAAATTTATTAATCAACCGGATTCTTCTGCAGTTCATAATTATAATTATTTTTTTTTTAAAAAGAAAAGAGATAGTGTCAATTATTATATTAATTCGCCTACTTAACAAAACAAGGGAGTTGTATTCTTATAATAGAGACAATAGCTCATTAGACGATATGACTATTCATTGAAATATTGAATAACAACATCATAATAACACCAACAAAAAACTAATTCAAAAATCTTATATAATATTTTGATGGGCTCGGTTCCGGTAAATACTAATTATCTACACCCACAGTTTGCCTCTGTTGCACATAAATGCTAAAAACCATCATATTATCTTACCAGCTATCCAATCTGAGTTATCAGTTGTAAATTATTCCTGATTATTTATATTTTTTGTTGTCCTTGTTTGTATAATAAGTCGCCTGATGGCAGCAGGGTCGGCTAGTAGTTTTTATTGAACTCGAGTGATGATATTTTTACTTTCACTTACTCCCTAGTAAGAGGAAGTATTGTAATCGTGTCAAATTTTCGATATCGAGTTTTTCACCGGAAATATCCGTTTTGAGGTCCCCTGAGTCCAAAAAAGTGGTTTTTAGCAAATGGTCTGTGTGTGTATGTATGTATGTGAACAGCATAGCTCAAAAACGAAAAACCGTAGAAAGTTGAAACTTGATATTCCGTTTAGGCATCACCGTGGGATCTGACACTACGTTATCTGTCAAAATTCCTCAACCGGAAGTACCACTTTACTAGTTAGATTTTTTACTTTTTGCGATTTTCTCAAAAATGGCTCCGACGATTTTCTTTAAACTCGAAACATCAACCACACATACAAAGAGCTACAACTTTTATTTGAAACATTTCTCCGGGAAAATGCACTGAAGGGCACTTTTGGGGGAGGGGTGGGGTTAGGTTTCCATCTAAAGTGCTATTTCAGTTTATTAGACAATTCTGTCATCTAAATAATGTTAATTAGAATTAAATATGTTGTTGAAATTCCGAGTTTGAAAAAAATCGGATAACCGGAAGTGCGTTTACTTTACCACTTTACTAAATGATTTATTCACTTTTTCAAAATTTTCTCAAAAATGGCTCCGACGATTTTTATGAAACTTCGTATATAAACTAAACATGCAAAGATCTACAACTTTTATCTAAAACATTTCTCTGGGAAAATTCTTTTAAGGGCACTTTTAGGGGAGGGGTAGGGTTAGATTTTCATCTAAAGTGCTATCCTAGTTGATTATACAATTCTATCATCCAAACATAATTAGTTAGAAATAAATGGATGGCTGAAATTCCAAGTATCAAGAAAATTAGTAAACCGGAAGTGCGCTTTTACTGAACAGTTTTTTCAGTTTTCGACGAATTTCATTAAATTTGGTACACAAACTATAAAATTTGTCAATTATCATTTTGAGAGCTGGAGTAAGAGAAAGTTGTGTGAGTGTTTCACACCAGATTTTTTTAATGATAAAGAAACAATCAAAACAAATATTTGAGTTTCATAATATTGGATTTAACGTAAGAAATGTCGTTTTTTCTTCTTTTTTTTCATTTAAACAAAATAAATACAAATTTTAATATGTCGACATTTTTGTATTCAAAATGATTTTCACAATTGTCTAGAAATTGAAAGAAATTAGGTTTTTGAATTCTGTTTTCGCGTTCTTGGATTACGTAAATTCTAAAAAAAAATCATTTTACAATTCTTCATCAGTTGTGAATTTTTTTTTCTCTTAAGGAAAGCTTCAAAATGTGCAATATATATGATTGTTGGATGCAGATAAGTTTATATTTGTGCTTTGTGCAATTAGTATTCAAAATTTAAACAAAATCGTTAGAGACAATTCCAGAAAAAAACCTAAAATCGTACTTCCGTAAAACCGATTTTATTTAAATTTACATTTTTATTAAAATTGTTTATGTATTTAAGAAAGATTATGATTGTTAGTAGAAAGAAGCATAGACTCTTGAATGTAATCAGTGGTAAACGTGAAGAAATTGATGAAGCAGTGGGTAGTGACAGAGATACTGACGATGTTATAGAACCACCTGAAATGGAAGAAGGGGAGCAGCTCATGGCAACTCTAAAATACAATAAAGCCCCAGGGGTAGATAGAATGGAGGCTGAATTGCTGAAATGTGCAGGTATGGAGATAGGGAAGCGCATGTATCGACTGATATGGTCAGTCTGGGAGCAAGAAAAAATGCCGGAAGAATGGGAGATTGCAAGTATTTGCCCACTATAGAAAAAGGGTGACAAGCTTGTCTGTAGCAACTACAGGGGTATAGCTTTATTAAATCTCGGCTACAGAATACTATCTTGCTTAATTGCAAAAAGAGTGATGGTTTATGCAGAAGGTATTTTAGGAGACTACCAGTGTGGTTTTAGAAAAAATAGGGGGACGGTGGATCACATTTTCACTATGAGAATGATTCTTGAAAAATGCTATGAATATGATGTTCCCCTATGGCTCCTCTTCATTGATTTCCGACAAGCCTACGGACAGTATCAACAGAGTTCAGCTACTGGAAGTCTTAAAAGATTTTAATGTACCAGATAAGCTAATTAGATTGGTTAAAATGACTCTGTTAGGATCAAGGTGTCAAGTACGTTTCCAGGGAGCAGCATCTGAAGACTTCGCTACCACTGCCGGTTTGAGGGCAAGGGGACCCACTATCGTCCGATGTTATTCAACCTGTGTCTCGAGAAAGCTTTAGGAGGTATAGAAATTATCCAAACGGGTCAACTTATAACAGAATGGTGCAATACATGGCGTATGCAGATGATGTTGTTATTGTGGCAAGATCAGAGATGGCTTTGACGGACGCTTTTAGGAAATGTGTAGAGGAAGTAAATAAACTCGGTCTAGATGTCAACATCGAGAAAACAAAAGGTATGAAATTATCCAGGAGAGAAAACAGGCAGGTGACATCTATTAATTTAGCGGGTAGCACGTTCGACCTAACGGACTCCTTTACATACCTAGGTGCTATATTAACTGAGAGAAATGGTTGCGTCGAAGAGATCAAAGCTAGATTGCCTGCGGGTAACAAATGTTATTTTGCGTTAACTTCTTTGTTAAAGTCATGGGCATTGTCTAGAAAGGCAAAGCTGAAAATATACACCACCTGCATTAGGCCAATAGTGACTTATGCCAGTGAGACATGGGTGATGACGGGGACAGTAGAGAGGATGTTAAATACATGGGAGCGAAAGGTGTTGAGGAGAATATTTGGTCCCGTTCGCGAAGGGGAAATGTGATGTGATAGCGATAACAAGAAAAAAAGAAGAGATAATTTTTAGATAAATCTAAAAATTACAACTAATGGTCGAAAATTGGAAAAGGGTCCAGCCAGCCGCTACCTGCAGGTCATGAACCGCGGCAAACCCTTTTTGTATTTCTTTCAAAAAGGGTCAATATACAGTCAAGAAATAATACCTTACTGGCCTACCTGGCCCACCATCTGTTAACAAAGCATCGCCACCCGGGTCAAATCAGCCCTTGTTAACTACTGACCTCCTCTAGGGTCAATATACCCCACAAGAGATGTCTTAGTGTTACAAGTACTTACACATCAGCGTCGATGTGTTCTGAGTGATGCAAATATAAAACGTCGCCCCACTGGAGGAGGGATTCAGTTCGACTCAGGCATCAAACGTCTACATCAGTTTTCAGATCAGAAGCACCATCTCACATCGCGAGCGCATCCCTATTTAAGGTTTTAACACTTTACTAACTTCCTTAATATTTTATATTCATTTTATGTTTCTTATAGTTATTTACAATTGTGCATCTTAGTTTTTCTATTTTATATCTCTTTAAATTATTTGTTAAAATATAGTATATTTTTATAAATCAGTAGTACGCATTTCGAATACCAACTCTCTAATCTCTTACCCTCTAATTAACAATCTCTTACTCTTACTCATCACTTCAACTTCCGGTATCAATAAAACGATAGCAATACATGAAATATGGAGATGCAGGACCTATAGGGAACTAAGAATGTGCTTCTCTGAGCCGGACCTGGTGGCCTTTATAAAAAAAAGGCAGACTACGTTGGTTAGGTCATGTCTAAAGAATGGAGAAAGAAAGAGGTCCTAAGCGAGCTTTAGAGGGACATCCAGGTGGTAGTCCTCGTCGAGGAAGGCCTCGAGTAAGATAGCTTGATAATGTGGAGAAGGATTTAAGAACCTTGCAGGTAAGGCGCTGGCGCATAAAGGCGGAGAACAGAGAGGTATGATCAGAGATTGTGGAGGAAGCCGTAGTGCTAAAAGAAGAAGAAGAAGAACAAAGAAGCACAAAATGTTTACACAATACGTTTAATTCACTAAAAAATGTGACATAACTTCGTTTAAGATTCGTTTATAACAAGTTACAAATCTAACCATATGCATGAAAAACAGCAGTTAAATTATTTCATAAAATAAGTCTTCCACTTTTGATAGTAGAGTGCTGCACTTGTCTCAATACTTGTTCCATCTTTGGGTAGTAGTGTTCCACATTTAGCAGAATACCATCCACATACATTGTACTGAAGTTGAATTTGAAAAACTTATCATGCAATTCCCAAACCTTCATGGCCCTTGAAAAATCAATTTCCTCAGAAAAAATGTGTCCAATGAAAGGGACAGGCATTTATGTTTGTGGATGATGTAGTGGGAGTTTCAAGGGTTTATAATTATTAATAACTAAATGTTATGACACTGCACTGTAATTAATATATATATACTTATAATTCTAAGGACTTCACTTAATTAAGGGATTAAAAGATGGGGAGTGAAAACTAAATGAAAGATAGACTGCGAGATAGACAAGTGTGTGGTGTGTAGATTGGATGTTTGTTGTTGGCTGGTATCATGGAAGGTGTCTTCGCTGTTGAAGATGGTGATAGAATGGAGCATCCTTCAATTGTCCTTTTTTCCTTCAATATAGACACCTGTGGTAGGGGAAGCAGGACAACACTTCATCACCAACCCTTGGTTGGCTTCGTTTGAAGATACAACCTTGGCATTCTATGGGGAGTGCAGGGAACTAATGTAACGTGTGATATGCTTGTGATGAAGTATAGAAGAAGTTCAATTGTAGAAGTTGTTGGCCGTTAGAAATGATCTGATATATCTCTTAGTTGGCTGATCGGCCGGGGTATCATAAGAAAAACACTAAAAATTTTTTAAGTGTTTTTTATTAATGGCCCGACGTTTCGACAAACATTGTTTGTCTTCTTCAGGGGCTTCTTGTAAATACAAATTTACAAGAGAGTCATAATTGAATGTAATAGAGCACACAAATCCTGTATTATTACAAGATAGCCCCTGAAGAAGACAAACAATGTTTGTCGAAACGTCGGGCCATTAATAAAAAACACTTAAAAAAATTTTTTAGTGTTTTTCTTATGATACCCCGGCCGATCAGCCAACTAAGAGATACATCGTATAGAAGAAGTTTATAGGTGTAGTATATCTATATTGTCAGGATGATTTACTAAGTCAATTAAACTCAAAAAACAGAAAATGATGTATTTCACAACGCACACACATTGCTTTGCATAACCAAATAAACATAACCTTAAGGTACCTTCCCTCTGTCTCTCCTAACCTTCTATTCATCTAACCATATGGTATAGGCACTGCCGCTACAGTTTCGGCCAACCTGACACATGATCGACCCCAATCATATATAAATAGAAAATCGTTGAAGCGATTTTCGAGAAAATTATGACAAAGTCAGAAAATCGCACAATTGATGGTTTTTTTAACGAAACCTCCTTGCCAGCAGATATAGTGTCGATTACTTAAACTTAATATCAATTTTCACTTCCAGTTAATTTTTCGTATTTAATTCACAGGACACCTGGAAATTAGTATTTCCTATGGAAACTCAATTTCCAAAATTTGATACAATTAGAATACTTCCTCTTACAGCTTAAGCGGAAATAAAAAAAGAATTCCAAGAAATGAGCGGTGAAAAAAAATCTTACAAACTTTTTCACCATCATTGAATAGTTAACAAACAATGAAACGTAATACAATTGTCAGAAATTTAATTAGGGAAAGTCAACATCTTGATGAAGTTCCGAACGAATGGAGGAAAATCCGAAACTGGTCAGAATTAAAGAAATAACATATTATGGCCGATATAATCTCATTTTTCGTTAAACTTCTGTGAAAAAAATAAAAATATCAAATCACAACATGTTTCCAGGGCACCTTGTCAAACGTCAAGAAAAGCTAGACCCCTTGCAAGCAAAATCATAATTCAATTTAGTAAAAAGAACATAACAATAATTTCGATATGGCTGCGATCAGGTAAAAGAGTTTACCGGTCAATGCCAGTAAAAGCGTGAAAAATAGATAAATTATATTATGGAAATCTATTTTACATGATAATGCAACATATACCTCCTCAGATGCGGCAAAAATTATAGTTATTGTTATGGAATGTGTAATGGAATCAATAGTCAGTAAATTCGCCACGGAAATAAGATAGATTCGTTCAGTAGATTTATTAGCAACTGCATCAAGCGCTATTAAGTGCACTTTAATTGTTATGATCCTCTGTCACCCGATACAATGTATTGACGGGCTTCAACCATGATAGGCAATCTCTTATCTAGAATCAGTCTCATGAGCTGAACATCTGAGAGACATACAGTCAGTCTCCATTTTTACATTAAAGAGAAAATGATAGTCGTCAAACCACCTTGAAAGCGGTCAGTTACAGCTCAACTTGAAGAGTGGAGTTAGTTCTAAAATTCAACTCTAAAGGGTTACAAATCAACCTTGGAAGGTTCACCTCGACACTAGCTCACTGCTGTTAGCACAGGCAGGAGTTCTAACTAGTCTTATCACTCTTCAAGCGTATTCGCAACATCATTCTACATTCATCGCGCTACAAACTAACCATTCTTATATTCATTCATAACATTCTCTATCTGCTCTATACATTCTTCTCTTCTTATCAGTAAAATCGTAAATATATAAATTGTAAATAAGTGCCAGATCGTTTATTCATATAATTCACTATCAAATGCTGTTACTATTAAAAATGTTTTACGTCAAATTTAGTATTCAAAGGACCTTTCACATTCCCCCCACCACTTCTTGTCAAAAAAGACTGCAATGGTTTGACTTTCAGTTTCTGAAGACATCATCATGCGATAATTACATCCTCTTTTGCTGAGTAAGTTAACAATTTTTAAGGAACACAAAATCAGTTGTATTTAATTGTTGGCTTATCGACCAGGAAGTTTCAAAAAAAAAAAAACAAAAAAAAAACACCAAATAATTTTAAAGTGCTTTTTATTTAAAAACTAACGTTTCGGCAAACATTGTTTGCCACCTTCAGGGGCTCTCTTAAAGTAAGAGATGTTTGGAAAACTTGTTATAATATCTTCGGTTATGTCAATAGTTATAGATAACTTGTTTGCCGAAACGTCGGGTTTCAAATAAAAAAAACATGAAAATTATTTGGTGTTTTTTTTTTTGGAAACTTCCTAGTCGATAATTAACAACAATTAGATACACCTGATCACTTCTAACGGCCAACAATTGCTACAATTTGAACATAAATACTGCAATGCTGTGAATTGGACAATATTTAAAAGAAGTCGATTTTTTTATTTTTTAATAAATATATTTTGTTAATTACAAAAAAAAAAAAAGAAAGGAAAAAAAGAAAAAGGAAACTCGACAAATAAGCGATTGAAAACTTTACGAATTTTTTTCATAAATAGATATTAGATAAGTAATTTCCCCATAGAATAAGTCGGTACAGTAATTGTAAAAACTTTAAAAATGGGAGTCAACGTCTCCAAAAAAAAAAAAAACTTCATAAAGTCAGATCTTTACATCTGAAGATGGAAATTGATCTGAATTAAAGAAAAGAGGCATACTATAACTGGATACAATCACAGATTTATATCTATCGAGCATAGCGAATTCTACCACATATTTTCAATACTTTCTATTTGCTCTATTCAAAACTCTCTAACAGACTTGAAATATATTTTGAATTATTGCATTAGTCCCAATAATCAATGTAATAAAATTAAATACATTTTTATTGCAACCTTAAATTAGTAGATAGATAAACGAGTTTATTGTACATCAATAAATAAATACAATTCCTAAATTTCCATTCAATTAACCCATATGACAGTGGACACTGTCCGTCTGTCAGATTTGGCTTGTAGTGTGCACAATTACCACAATACAATAAACAAATTTATAACTCTTCACAAATTAAAATACCAAAACAAAAATAAATTATATTACATGCGTCAATCAACTCAATTATTTCTTAATTCAATAAAATACTTAATTGAGAAATAGAAAACCAAACAAATTATAACTAATAATTAAATTCTAAAATTGATTTTTGTCTATATTTCCACGCTTCAACTATATAGGGTGACCAGAGTTATATGCTCCACCCACTTTTTTTTTAAACGGCGGGAAATTTCGAAAAAATAGAAAACACGTATTTAATCATTTTTAGTCTAGTTTATTTTCAGTGATTGATCCATTTTTTTAAACCCCAATATCCCGAGATACAGCATCCAACTTTTTTTTTTCAAATGGAACATTATATTTTATTTTGCATATATTTATAGTAATTGAGCCTCTAAAAAAAAAAAAAATTTTAAAATCGGTTAGGTTTTTCAAAAGTTATGGTAATTTAAAATATGAAAAACAAATTTCAGTTTAATGTCAAAATTACCTTATTTTTTCTTTAAGGAAGCTCTTCAAACTGGGCACCATCAACGGATACGCAAGCCAAAGCTCTGGACTCCCACGCTCTGTTTGTAGCAGCACTTAGTGGCAAAGTCAACATCTAGGCAGGCTAGAGTTATTCGACGTTCCATATCTTCGACTGTAGTCATGGGATTAAGGTTACTGTACACTTTATTTTTTAGATATCCCCACAAAAAATGCACAATTTTATGGACTGATGAATCAAAGTTTACCAACAATGGCCTTCTTAATCGTTGGAACTTTAGAATATGTGCAGAAGAAAATCCACAAGTTACCTTCGCCACACGCCATCAGGTTGTTTTTTTCTACAAACGTTTGGTGTGGAAATTTAGGAAACCAACTAATCGGCCCATACTTCTACAGAGGGAACTTAACTGGTGAAAGGTATCTAACTTTTTTAAGACATTTTGCCAGTTGTGCTTGAAGATGTTCCTCTAAAACGTCGGCTAGATATGTATTTTCAACAAGATAGTTGCCCGGCACATAATGCAAGAGTTGTTCAACGTTACCTGGACAGAAATTTCCACGAAAAATTGTTAGGAACTCATGGTCCGATCCAATGGCCACCTCGATCTCCGGACTTAACCCCAATGGACTATTTTTTGTGGGGATATCTAAAAAATAAAGTGTACAGTAACCTTAATCAGTTGAACAGCTTCTTTAAAAAAAAAATAAGGTAATTTTGACATTAAACTGAAATTTGTTTTTCATATTTTAAATTACCATAACTTTTGAAAAACCTAACCGATTTTAAATTTTTTTTTTTTTTTTTTTAGAGGCTCAAGTACTATAAAAATATGCAAAAAAAAATATAATGTTCCATTTGAAAAAAAAAAGTTGGATGCTGTATCTCGGGATATTGGGGTATAAAAAAATGGATCAATCACTGAAAATAAACTAGACTAAAAATGATTAAATTTGTTTTCTATTTTTTCGAAATTTCCCGCCGTTAAAAAAAAAAGTGGGTGGAGCATGTAACTCTGGTCACCCTGTATATCTGTACAACTTATACCAACACTTGCCATTGAGATATTCAATAAATTCATTTGTATGTTAATATATTTCGCTGGTACCACCATAATCTAAAATTTAAAATTAGACAACATGACACAAAATGAAAAAGATCTTCCCTAGCCTTCATATTACATAATGAACATAGACTACTTTCATCTGGTTGCCATGGTTTATAATTTAAATTAGTAGCTTAATTCAGTTTCAAGTCTTGTATATCTTAAATTTATCACGATGTTTCAACTTTAGCCTATGTATATACAATTCTTATAAACAAAGCTACTTTTACCTAAATTATTATGGGATAAATAGGGTATCTATTTCAATTATTTATTATTGTTATTTTACTCAGTATTTTACCGTTTTTTTGTACCATTTTGTAATTTTCAATTTACAATTATTATACATTATGTAATTATTTATTTACCAAAATTATTGCGAAGAATTTGGAAATGTTGGAAACAAATTGTACATATAATTTAACAATTTACCTCGTATTTACTACTTTAATCACCAGTTGGTAACCATAATTTGTAAACTTCGTTAGGTTTACAAAATACATGTATATACGAATGCCAAAAAGTGATAACAACTAAATAACCTCATGAATTCAATTAATGTAGTAATAACTGTTTAGTATTACAAGTTCTGAAGAAAAAAATAAAGATTTTTGAAAACATCGAAAATAATTAGAATGTATTTTTAATTTTATCTGAACAGCATCCAAGATATAACTTATAAACTTTTATATTTTCTCTTATTGGTTTTTGTTTATATGTTATTAAAAACTTTATTTCTGGGATAGAAACTGAATATTAATTATATTGTCAATATTTTTACATTCTTCCAACATAATTTACTCTATTATTGGTAAAATATTTTGCAAGATTGACACATTAGTGGGCAATTAAATGGGGGGGGGGGAGCGAATTAAGAAATAACACTTATTTAACTGTTTGTATAAGTTGTTTTGTGTTAACATGGTTTCAAAAAAAAAATGACTTTCAAATGTATTTAATGAAATTTGTACAGGAATTCATTTTGTAGCTATATTAAAGAAAAATGTATAAATACACATTATGTAAGCTAGATTTCATGTTGTGGACTAAGTAATGCAATTAACAATCTTTCTTTTTCAGTCACCCCATTATTAAGTTATAGTAGGCCTAATTTATAAAATAAATAGAGACATCGTGTTAAAATAATTATTATTAATATTACGTAATTGAATGTGCAGAAATGTGAAAAAAGGAAATTTATTTGTGTGTGATTAGATAAATGAAACAATAGAGATAAATTCTCGTGTGTTTGTGTGTATATGTGTGTAAATGAATTCTTCAATACTTTCCACTTTTCCTGTTTCCTGTATGTCTATTTTCTATTGATGTATGTACGTATCTATAGATACAATTCATCTGACTGATAGAATAGATAATAAACATCATTTCTGTTGAAATATCTTTGTCCTTCACAAAAACCTTCACTTTCATACAAGTTTATATTATTATCTTCATTTCTTTCCATATTTAAAAAAAAGAGAAGAAATTCACTGAAATGAATGAGATGACTCAACAAGTATCTCATTTCATTCCGTCATCATGGTGAATTTCTGCATCTCTAATTTATATTGTACGAAATGAATGTGAACAATTATTTTTATTGCTAAACTATTTCTGGAAGTAATATTGCATCATATCAAACTGTAGTAGAAAGTGAGTTGTTTCTCGGTATATGTAAGTATGTTATAATTTTCCTCGAATAATAAAAAAATTACGAATACTTAAAAAGAGAAGTGTCGGTCAAAATATGTCTACGCGAAAGAGCAATCTTAGTGGTTTTTCAAAAATTTTATCTCAAAAAAGGTTCGTTTCATGGTTTTTTCTCTTGTTAGAAGCCACTGATGGCAATGAATGATGATGATAAGCTTAGATTTTTCTCCCTGCCCAATGATGGCAATGTTATCTGTAACATTACCCACGCCCAGGAATACATTGAGATTGCTCTAGACGCCAATGGTCACAAGTATTATAAAAAAAAAAAAAAAAAAATCTGGTTTGAAACACTCACACAACTTTCTCTTAATCCAGTTTTTTTCGAAATTGTAATTGACATATTTTATAGATAGTATATCAAATTTAATGAAATTCGTTGGGGTTTTTATGGATAAAACTGGAAAAAACTATTCAGTAAAAACGCACTTCCGGTTTATTAATTTTCTAGAAACTCGTAATTTTGGAAATCAATTTGTTTCTAATTAATTTTGTTTAGATGGTAGAATTGGTATAATCAAACTAAGATAGCACTTTAGAGGAAAACCTAATCCCCCATCCCTCTTTCATAAGGCCCCTTAAATGAATTTTCCCAGAGAATATTTTAAATAAAAGTTATAGCACTTTTGACGTGTAATTCACATAATTCGTTTAAATTAATTCACATAATTGTTCGAGCCATTTTAGAGAAAATAGTAGAAAACTGAAAAATATTTTTCAGTAAAAATGCACTTCCGGTAAACTGATTTTCTTCAAACTCGGAATTTCCACAACATATTTAATTCTAATTAATATTATTTTGATGATAGAATTGTATAATAAACTGAAATAGCACTTTAAAGGTAAACCTAATCCCACCTCTTCCTCAAAAGTGCTCTTAAATGAATTTTTCCGGAGAAATGTTTCAAATAAAAATTGTAGATCTTTATATATGTAGTTGATATAACAAGTTGAAAGAAAAATCGTTGGAGCTACTATTGAGAAAATTGCACAAAAAAGTGAAAATACCATTCAGTAAAGTGGTACTTCTGGTTAAGGAATTTTGATAGATAACACAATATATTTAAGAAAATTTCTGAAAATGTGGTAACCATCAGTATGATGCGTTAAAGAAACATAAAATAGAAGTCTACTCTTTACATAAATTTGATAACCATATTCTGACGATGGATGAAAATCCGAAACCGGTCGATGCTCAATTAATGACGGATAAATCCCTAACGTAATAGTTAGTCTACCTTAAGAGTCTCTGGATGATGAAGTAGCGCGCTACAGGATATTTACAGATGGTAGCAAGAGTGGTGAACAGGTAGGCAGTGCTATTGTAGTCTATAAGAATAAGGATACAATTTATTCGAATAAATATCGATTAGACAAATTCTGTAGCAATAATCAAGCAGAAGAACTCGCAAACCTTAAGGCATTCGAGTGGTTTAAAGAGAACTGCATCCATTGCCGAGATAGCTTGAAGACAGTAGCAGTTATGACTGACAGTAGAGTTGCAATTGATTCAAATTAACAAATTACGACAATCATAGCAGGATCTGCGAGTAAACAAGGAAAGAAATAAGTAGTTTGATGGGTACAGGGAAGGAAGTGATTATGGTATGGGTTAAAGCCCACGTGGGCCTGGAGGGCAATGAGGAAGCTGATCGATTAGCAAAGGAGGCTGCTAAGAATAATGATCTATCTATCCTTTATTCCCGGTACCCTAAATCCGAAATCGCTCGTATCTTGCTTGAAAAATGTGTAGCAGAATGGGTTCAACAATGGCAGAGTACTCTTAATGGAGCAGAAACAAAACTATTTTTTCCACATGTGCAAAGCAGAATAAAGTTAAGACTGCCACTCACTCATACCTTAACACAAATTTTCACTGGGCATGGTCCCAAAATAAAATATTTGCATAGGTTTCACCCGGCACTAGGCACCCTACTGTCCTTTCCAGGACACTATTATCCCGGATGTACACCATCTTATATTTGACTGTCCATTGCTGGAGAGGTAGAGCCCAATTAGTCCGGTATGTTACGCTAAAAGGGGAAAGTTGGCCGATCCCAAGAAGCAAATTTATACAAAAAAAATCTGTTGTGAAACACTCACACAACTTTCTCTTACTCCAGTTCTCAAAATGATAATTGATAAATTTTATAGTTTGTGTACTAAATTTAATGAAATTCGTCGAAAACTGAAAAAACTGTTCAGTAAAAGCGCACTTCCGGTTTACTAATTTTCTTGAAACTCGGAATTTCAGCCATCTATTTATTTCTAACTAATTATGTTTGGATGATAGAATTGTATAATCAACTAGGATAGCACTTTGATGAAAATCTAACCCCACCCCTCCCTAAAAGTGCCCTTAAAAGAATTTTCCCAGAAATGTTTCAAATAAAAGTTGTAGTGTCTTTCTATGTATGGTTGATGTATGAAGTTTAAAAAGAAAATCGTCGGAGCCATTTTTGAAAATCGCAAAAAAAGTAAAAATCCAACTAGTAAAGTGGTACTTCCGGTTGAGGAATTTTGACAGATAACGTAGTGTCAGATCCCATGTAAATTTGTAAATAACATCAATTTAGTAAAATTAAATAATTTATAAACTTTTCATCTTATCTGCACATATTATCATTGTTAATTTCTTCATATAGTTTATAAAATCATTACTCGCATATTATAACTGTTTTACTCACATACTACATACTATTACAGTTTTTTAGATGGAATTTGTCATCTGAAATTATTTAATTTTCTTTTGTTAATCTGTGTACATATTTATTTAAGTTAAAGTTTATATTAATGTATTTTATTAAATGTAGTACCGAAGGTGTGGTGCATGTAGAAAATAAACTCCCCAATGGTAGGGTTATTACCAAAGGGATAAATCCCAGATGTTAAAAAAAAAAATGTATTCATTTAATTTAAAACATTTAATGTTATTACACAACCTAAATTGCTAATGAAAACTATTTTTGACCTTTCTTCCCAATAAATATATTCACGCTAATAAAAAACTTTCATCAACACTTTTATACAAGTAAGTATTCCTTTCACCTACAAAATAACTAAACTAAACTAATTTGGTTTGGTCAAGTACTGCTATATTCCTTTAACCAGGATTATTTAACCTAACTATTAAACTAAATTTTATTGTACCATTTTGTATCTTTTAAATAAATTAATAGCCTCCATATAAAAGAGATTCCTCTTGAAAAATGGCAAGCTCCAAGTCTCTCCTGCTATTTTTCAATTTAGTTTTAATACCAAGAGAGGTTTATTACCATTTATTTCTGAGTGCCGACAGAAACAAAATTTAATTCCTTATAAAGTAAAAAGGAAAGAAAGCTTTCGAATTCTTTAGTAGTTTCATCAAATAAGCAATTACGATAAATCACTGTGGTCTTTTAAATCAACACATATTAATTGAATAATTTAAAAAGAATTGATATCCTTCTTTCAGTTAAATGTCACAATTGTGGAATGAAGAAGATTAAATACAGATGAATGATCACAATGTTTTAAAGTCATTAGCTAAATTATTTATTGCTACGATCAAAGAACAAGAAAGATATGTCAGATAGAATAATTTGTTACTATAAATTATGATGATGCCTATGTTATTTATTAAAAATATATAATTGATATTACACCATTAAATAAATTATCTAATTATAATAAATAATAAAGCATGAAATGAGAAGGGTATAAAATATATTGGTGTTGGTGATGAAAGGCTAAATAATAGTAAATAGACGTGACAGACTTGATACGTACATTAGAGTATCATCAAATTAAACCTGAACTGGTGGCTAACACTAAGCTTTAACTATATTAGTAGTAGAATAATTTTTGAACCATTTCATATCTGTGAAAGGTTCAATAATAGAAATTATCTAATTGAGATCGTAACAAGCGAGCATTAAACCTTTCTCTTGTGGATAATAAGAAGTTTTATATTTACTAGTACCAACACTAATAACTTTGTTGTGAGGTATATATATAATGGTGTCCTGATGATGATGGGAACTCCATGATAGCAGCATGAGAATTATTGTGAAATATAATAATGATTTATTCAAAATAATTTATGTATTGTTTATTGCCTTATATACAGTTGTAGACATATGCATAGCTGTGATCAAAATCGTTGCGTTTTGTTGTGCAAGTCTGTGTTAGTACTGCTTATCAAAACATTCTGATGATGGGCGAACGTCATCGAAGCTGGAAAGTCGATGTCAGTCTTGGTCTTGGATTTTAATTAATATAATAATTATGTATATTATGTTATGAAGAAATTTGGTGAGGATTCGATGAGGAAAAAACATTCAATTATGCCAACGTTTCGACAGAGTTTCCTGTCTTTATCAAGGCTTTAATCTAAAAAACAATACAATGAGGAACCACAATGCATTAATAATACTGTAAAATGCAGAATACTAATAAATAAAAAAGAAAAAAAAAGGAAATACAAAACAATAATATTAAACTTACATATAGAAGATATGAAGAAAGATGAGCCCACACACTTAATGTGATTAGAAATCATCTCATTTATGGTAAGCATTCCTCAGAGTTCTCTTGGATATGGTTTATATACTCGTAGCTATTTCTATTTCAATCCATATCTTCACGACTTTGTATATGTAAGTTTAATATTATTATTATTTTTTATTTTTTTTTGTTTGTTTGTTTTTGTTATTAGTATTCTGCATTAATGCATTGTGGTTCCTCATTGTATCGTTTATTACATTAAAACCTTGATAAAGACAGGAAACTCTGTCGAAACGTTGGCATAATTGAATGTTTTTTCTTGACCGATCCACACCAAATTTCTTCATAACATAATTCATCTTTCGGTCAACAAATTCCTTTAAATGTATATTATAGTAAAATGGGTTTTAGTTCTACTATTCGCCTCCGATCAAGACACCTGTTCGATAGACGGATCCAGTGCAAGAGATCCAGAACCCGGGAGTCCAGTGCAAGTAATTATACTGGAGTTTTTATTCCGATCTTCAGTTATGCTGCTAAAGTTAGCTGTAGAGCCATTAAAAGAAACATATTATTAGAAAATTAAGAACTGTTCAGCGATTGTTTAACAGCCCAAAGAATAATAAAAGGCTTCCAAACTATTTCCTAATATTCGCCGGTAATATTAGCCGCAATTGAACCTTTAGATTTTAAGAAAAACAGAAATAGTAGATTGAATTCAGAATGATATATAAACCATATTCAAGAGAACTCTGAGGAATGCTTACCAAAAATGAGATGATTTCTAATCACATTAGGTATGTGGGTTCATGTTTCAATTAGCAATCCGCTGGAGATGAAATTAATAATATATATTACAGAATTAATATGGATAGCAGCAAAATTGATGAATGTGCTGTAGTAGTTTTTAAACAGTGAGGAAATGTGACATTCTTAAATTGAAGTTTGCTGGATGGTGTACGAATAACAAGCAGAAAACTTTTGATTATTCTGAAAGATTTTTATGGCTAGACAGAGAATCATTAGCAACGATAAAGACAGCTATAATAAAAAATATGATTGTGAAGTTTCTCTGTCATTGATAAAAATGATCATAGAAGTAAAGGAGAAATGACGGCTCTGGCGCACCTTTTTTGTTCAAAATGGTGGCCAGCCCCACCACTGCCTAGTCATTGATTTCAACGAGTTCCTGCCATGCACAGTACCCCTACTCATAACCTATCATCCAATCCGATGCCTTCATTTAGCCTCACTATCTCCATACTCCTTAACCTATCATCCAATCCGCTGCCTCCATTTGACCCCCCACCCCCACCCTACGACCATTACCCTCACTCTTTAATCTGTCATCCAATCCGATGACTCTATTTACTCTCTACTCGCCACCCATCCCCCTAAACCATGCTCACCGATCAATCATCGATTCGACAACTCCTCTAAGACACGCCCAGTTATCCCCACCTCTTAACACAGTATCCAATCCCATGACTCTATTGTCTCTCCATTATCCCCTTCCTTGAATCTAGCCAGCCAAACCGATGACAGCAGTTTTCCATCTGATGACTCTATTTTCTCTGCCCCCTTAACCAAGCATCCAAACCGAATACTTAATTTTCTTTCCACTCCCACTGCTTAACCTAGCATCCAATCCGATGACTCTATTTTCTCTCTCCACACTCCGTAATCTATCATCCAAATTGATGACACCATTTTTTCCCACCCTCCACTCCTTAACCAATCATCCAAACCGATACTCCATTTTCTTCACACATCAAGATGGCAAGAACTTGAACACTTTAAACCGCCCCTCACGTAACGCTGGGCAAAAGGGGCATTTTTTTTTTATTTTAATAAGAAAAAACTGGGGTTCGATCCTACAATCTTTAGGTTAGAACTCCATCACCCTAACCAGTCCGCCATAGCAGTCCTCTGGCTAGCTGTAGTTTTCAAAGTCAATCCATTCTTAACTTCCCTGTCCCTCGCCATCATCACCTTACTCTGGGCGAGAGGGTAATTATTTTGTATTTTATATGAAAAAACTAGTCTTACCCTCGATTCGATCCTACAATCTTTAGGTTGGAAGTGCATCACCATTCGGCCACAATAGTTCTCTCACTAGCTATAATTTTTAACATACATTTCCATTTTAACTCCATCCTCCCGCACTATCATAATATTATTCCCTTCACTCCATTCACAAAAAAAATTCAATTATAGAAAAAAATGGCGGTGTGGCATTTAACTTTCACACACTAAATAATAATTAAAAAAAAAATTTATTTATTTCCTTTCCAACGCTCATTTTGCTGATGCTGCAACGACCTACACACACTGACCACGCACTGAGAACTGAATTTCTGACAGTACAACTGACTGCAAATAACATTATCCCTACTCCTAAGAGTCTCAGCCAATAGCATTGTCGCTGCCTTATTGAATAAATTTCATATTCAATATTTAATTATATGTATAACAAAACCATTGCCTTCTAGCCAATATATTATTCCCATTTTTATGACGTCACATAACCAATGGTAATACTTAATTCTATTAAGAAAGAAATACCTATTCTTATCTTAAACTCTTTTTATGATTTTTTATTTATTAAACTTTATACTCAAATAGACATATATTTTGCTTGTCCGGACACGTTACTTACCATACTTATATCTCAATCTGTAATGAAGTATATTTGTATATAAAATGAGTCATCATGCATGTCTCAACAAAAATGTAAACACATGCCATTCTTTGCAAAAGATTTATTTTTTCGAAGAATGTTAATGCTTAATCCTATTAAGAAAAATGCAAAGTATATACTATGAGTCATCCAAGAAAAAGTTTATTTTATTTTTTTTTCCAGCAATGTTAATACTTAATTCTATTGAGAAAACATTTAACTGTGTACTCATTACCAATCTTTCCTGTTAGGACATGTTACTTACCTCTATCCGTGCCACAGAGAATAAAATGTTTTTATTATTTCAATGAAATATGGGGGATTTAAATAAAAAAAGTAATATAAACTTTTTATTTATCCTCAACATAATTATTTACAAAATAGAAAATTATTATATACAAATAAATGCCATTTTATATCACTTGTTGATATAACCCTTATACACAATTGATATTTTTCTTGGCCCTGCGGGTATTCTTGCATCATCGCGTCTGTAATCTCAGTGGCAAATTTATTCGATAAAAATACTCTCCTGTTGGTCTTCATACCCAGCTGGACTAATGTAATTTATGTGGGCAATCACAGCATTTCCAAATTTAGTGTTGATTCTTGTATATCTATCCACTTAACCTTGAGGTTAATTGTAATTTTTATTTGTACGTTTCTTTAATTTTAACTTTTTTGGTTAAGATGAGTACCCAATTCTTAAGTCTGAAAGTATGGCAACGCGCCCAATAACGTCCCCTCCACTCAGTAGGCATGACGTCACATTCTAGTCAGTCAATAGAATTGCAAGATAGTTCCCCACTCTTACTCCCTCCACCCATGATTACTCATATCGATCTATAGAATAATCGAATTTGCCATCTAATTAAACTTTGCCACTTTAGCAAATTTATTATCTTAAACTTTTTTTTTATTAATGCTAAACTATTATTTTGGATAATAAAACTTTAAACTTGCAATGACTCACTAACTTAACTCATCCTATCTCAACTATAATGTTTTGTAATTAAACTTTGCTCTTATTGGCAAAGTATCTATTTTTATCTTTAATCCCTTCATATTATTATTTTCATTTATTAAATTTGTACTTATAAGTGACTCATCACGTTTTCTAACCAGTTTTTTTTTTAAATTTAGGGCGCGTCAACATATATGGTCATTGGCGTCCGGAGCCTTTTCAGTGCACTGCCAGCCTCCGGAAAGTGTTTCTCGCTACAGACAACATTGTCCGTCACCGAACAGTGAGCTGTAGAGGCTCCTAGGAAGAAAAAATCTAAGGGAAGGGACTTCCGCGTGGAAATACAACGCGCTAACCACTTAGCTAACCTCTCTCTGTCTATAACAAGTTTGAAGTATAACTTATTGTGTAAACATAACCTTCATATTTTAGTAGAAAAATAGTTTGTTATATTAACTTCTTATCTTAATTTCTCTATTATTTTATCAACTAAAACGATGACTCTTGATGACAACAATGAACAATGAATGCAATAATAGTTTGATAATAATAAGAAAAAAGATTAAGATAATATAAATTTGCTAAAACGGGCAAAGTGTGATTAGAACATTTTCTTTATATATGACATCTCGGCCAGAAAGATTGAATAAGGTGGAAGTGGTTTTGTTTATATATATATATATATATATATATGTGTATATAGAAAGATAAATATAAAAAAAAATTATCATAAATCGATGATAATCGATATAATAGATTGATATGTGTAATCGTTATGTTTGATCGATACATATACACGCATTGGTATAGTACAATTTATATCTATATATTTATATCTATTTATATTTATTTATATAGAGTAGATTTGCAAAGATGGGAAGAAGATTAGAGAGAAACAGATAGAGGTCGGGAAACTAAGAGGTACCTTCCGACTGTAGAAAGCAGGCTTGCTACTGAAATAAAATGTACGCCTAAGTTAACAATAGTCCCCCTAAATATGAAACAATGATTTTAGCGAATGGCCTGCAAATATATATATATATATAATACATATGTATGTGTATTTTAACAGATCATATCAAAAAAGAAAAGTCGGAAGAACGTCTAACTCGATATTGGTATTCCGTTTATGCACTAATGCCGTATCAGACGAAGATTTCGGGTCTAATCCTTCAACAAAAAGTGCGGCTTCACCAAATAGATTTACAGTTTTTCGTGTTTTTATTCAAAAACATCTCCAACGATTTTCTTTAAACTTCGTAAACTATCTACCCACATAAATTATTTTGACTTAATGGTGCGGAATTTGTGGCGTTAATTTCAAACATTATACTATATGTAGTTGGTGTTTTCAGTGTTTTTAAAGCCCTCTACTGAGACTGAATAGAATCATTACTTCTCTCCCTGCCAAGATTAGTTAGGTTGTTACTTATCCCCCACCACTTCTATATATTTATTTACACAAATATATAAAATTTGAATTTAATGAAAATTTGTCATTTTATATTCTGATTATATTAAAAGGAGTTAGTGCAAATCGGGTGAGTGTTTCACACCCAGTTTTTTTTTTTTCAATTTAGGGGACCGGAAACATGTAATTCCGCTGAAAAATCTTTTTCAAAAACTTGACGCAATTCTTTGTCTTATATTAGTCGGTAGAAGAGAAAGTAAAAAAAGTGTTTGAAATAATGTGATTAATTTGCTGAATAATATGATTAATTAATTTATAATTATTTTTTTTTGCCATTAATTAATTAAGTAATAAAATATAATTAAATTAATTTCACTTTTCAAAATTCCTTTATTTTTTTTTTTTCTTAAATTATTTTGTAATAACTACATTCATTTATCCTTACATCGTTATTGTTACACTTTTACAATCTTATCCTTTCAACCTTTCACAAGAATAACGCTCGCTTTCACCAATTTTGCTATAAAACTATCTTTTTATTTACTTACGGTCAGTGATACAACTTTTCAACTTAAAAATGTGACGTTGTGCTTTTTTAAATAGGAAGTCAATTTCCATGTCTGTTTACCTCTTTGCTTTCTTCCTTACTGTACATTACTCAGTACATAGTTCTGCCTTCCTGGTACATGTAGTTTAAATTAAAGTTGAATTAGAAAAAAACAACTAATAAAAAAGTTCGTTTTCTATGTAATAAGTAACTACTGTCTTTTAACGGTTTTCTTTCAACTGTTGTTTTTGGATTTTTAATAAATTATATTCGACACTATTATACGAGTACAATATCAAAAAGGAATCTCATTCAAAGGTGGTAGCTATATTTAGTCAATATGCTCCCCGGTATTTATTTTCACGACTCCTGCCACATCTTGCTGAATATCTTGCTAAAGTTTTTATTGACAATTCGCCCAAGGATGTTATCAGACAGTATTGGGAAAAGAAAGAAATTGAGGAACTGTGCTAATCTTTCAGTTGAAACTCCCAGTTAATTCAAGAAACCCTTTATGCAAAATGAGAATGGATCGGATTAAACCACGTGATGGCAGGAATAGTTCCAAATTGGGTTCAAGAAATTCTACACTTGACTTGAAAATTGTATTGGTACATTCCCATTAAATGGATCCGTTATTTTTTTGAATCACAAGAGATCATGTTCCCATAGATGCCAAAACCTATAATTATCTCATCCTTAAAAAGTTTAACACCTCCAAAAGGATTGGGAATAATGGCAGGAATATTTATGAGTTCAATAATAAAAGGATTTAAAATGTTCAAGTATTCTCGACACTTTCAAGACTTGGAGCTTTTGCTGCTATATATGTATTTTGGTTTGGTTTTGGTTGTTTTTTTTTGTGAAATATTGATTTTTCGTTTTTTGTTGGTTTGATAGTGAGGAAATTTTCTTAAAAAGGTAAGGCCCTGCAATCGAGACAATTAACCTCTGTAAAAAAATTTTTCAGTGAGCAAAGCGGAACTATGTACATGACACAACATTTAAAAATATTCTCTTAAAGTTAGAGATTTAATTTTGTTTCATATTTATTTTGTTTTATTAAAAAAACAAACAAAAAAAAGCAATTAATTCTTGGTTATGACCTTATTAATTAAACATTTAATTTGCCTAGTCTGTCTTTGGGGGGGATATGTAGCGTATTTAACAACAACCCCGCTGAAGGTGGATGACCTTTGTGAACCTCTTTTATTTATAAACAATATGCTTCTTCTTTTTTCATTTTTTTTATACACTAATTAAGTAAATGACATTATTATTATTATTATAAGCAAATTGGCCGTCCAAGAGCAAGTTTATGTTTCTCTGCGTCAAAAAACTGTCTCGAAAGAGCGTGAGAGGTCAGTTTATTTTTACATTCTTTTATTCCTAGTAAGAAATTGTTTTTGTACCAGATTTTTGAAATTGAGCTTTCAACGGAAATACATGTTTTGGAGTCCCCTGAATACGAAAAAAATGTTTTTAGCGAATGGTCTGTGTGTGTGTTGTTTTAAAGAACATCTCAAAAAACGAAAAGTAGCAGGAAGCTTAAACTTGGTATTCTACGTAGACACTACCATCGCATCAGACACGAAGATTTCGGTCAGTGCCATCGATTCGGCAGTGCGACTTTACGGATTTTTTTTTTTTAAGTTTTTCATGATTTTCTCGAATAGGGCTTCAACGATTTTCTTTCATCATCGTGCACTATATAATCTCATAAATATATGGAATTATATTTTTATTTATTTATTTATTTATTGTTTATTGATATTTACAACTGTAAAAATACACTACAACAAGTAAATTATTAAATGACAACTTAAATAACAGTAGTGTGAATTGGAGAAGACATCCAGCGCTGGCACTCCACTATCTTGAATTATTCTGAAAGATGGTCACGGGACCATCGTCTCTTCAGCCGCCTGCATGGATTGTCGGAAATATTGTTTTGGGAAAGCTGGTGAATTAAAGGATTAGGATGAACAATTGTGGATGAATGGAATTTAAGGAAACGAGTTTTGGCTAGATGGTTAACGAAAGGAATGTTTAAATCAGTATGGATAGTGAGGTTAACAACATACGGTATTTGAGTGTTCTGGGATGTCTGAAGTATATAAGGAATAGAAGAGCGGTCCAAGTATGCTGCCTTGAGGAACTCCAGCAAGTATAGGAAGTATTGGAGAAAGGGCGGTACCCTGACTAACTTGAAAATATCTGTCGGTTAGATAGGATTTTAATATTAAACAGTAGGTATGTGGGAGAAATCACTTAAGTTTAAACAGCAAGCCCTCATGTCATACCCTGTCAAATGCTTGAGCAATGTCAAGAAAGACGTTCGGGCAGTACTGCTTTCGCTCAAGAGAAGAAGCTATGGCATCCACAAAGCGAAGTCCTTGTTGGGTTGTAGAATGATGAGGAGAACGGAAACCAAATTGATGATTCGGAATGAGTTTTTGAGTAGCTTTAAGAACAGTTTATGCTTTTACTTTTATTTATATTCTTATATTACTTTTATTTGAAACATTATTCCGGGAAAACTGATTTTGTTGGGGGGGATTCTGGGGGAACAGTAGCGTTATGCTTTCCTCTAAAGTACCACTTCAGTATAATATATGGTTTTTACCACCTATATAATTTTAATTCCAGAAGCATTGATAGAATTCCAAATTTGAAGGAAATAAATTTACCGGAAGTGCAATTTTACGAAATAGATATTCAAGTTTTTTTTTTTAATTTCCTCGAAAACGATTTGGGGTGAAATTGTTCGTGTTCGAGATAGTTGTCATGTGCCCCATGGACATTGAACTAAATAAACAAAATCACACGGCTGCGCAGCCTTTTTATACTGGGTCGCGTGACGTAAAATAGATGAATAATTAAAATCTTCGCGTAGAAAAGAAAATATTATAACGATTTTCTTTAAACTTGGAATGCCATGCTGCATAGATAAGAACGCATCACTTATATTTGTAACATTTTTCTTAAAAAAATTTGATTTTCGAAAGGTTTTTGAGATCTGTCTGTTTGTTTAAAATTAACTTTGCTCCAAGCTCCAAGCTTTCTTAGTTTGTTCATAGACCGCTCCAGACAAGGCCGCTTAGATATAATTTAAAATGTTCATTACTATTTTTATGGCCAGCCCAATTAAACATTGTAACGTTACAATTTTAAAGAAAATTTCTTGATTAAAATTGAAGTTAGAAAAGTGTGATTTAACACCAGATTTTTTTTTTTAGTAATTTTTTTGGATCACAAGAAGATCATGTACCCATAGATGCCAAAACCTATTGTAACGCAGCCGGTGGTGGCATCTAGGAGAGAAGGCAGGTGCCTCTGGTTTTCCTAGTGGCCGCTGGGTAGCACAGGCGGCGCTCTAGCTCTCTCTGGAAGAATTGAGAAGATTAGAATCTCCACGGTAAATAGTGGGAGAGAGAGAGAGAGTTTCTACAAACAACGTTTGTGGAAAATGTAAAAAAACTGAATAAAGTGAACTTTTGTTGTTTAAACTGTGAAGTAAATTATTATTAAGTGTTGTTGTTTTGTAATTTATTGTGTATAACAATAAATTGTTGTTTTCTTTATTGAAGTTTAGAGTATTTTATCTATACGAACCCACTTAAAATTAGTTGCAGTAGCTAGTTTATAGGGAAAAACGTTACACTATAATTATCTCATCCTTAAAAAATTTAACTCCCCCAATAGGACTGGCAGGAATATTATATGAGTTCTTTAGCTCGCTCTATCCCGCTACTTAATAATTAATAATAATATTAATTATGTAGTAATAATAATAAAAATTACATTTAAAAATCTTGAAGTGTTCTCGATATATTTGAAGAGTTAGTGCCTTTGCTGCTATTATGTCCAATATACTTCAATAAAAAAAAAAAAAAAAATCTGGTGTGAAACACTCACACGACTTTCCCTTACTCTAATTTACGTCATTTTATAAGTGACAAATTTTTTTCAAACTTATAATTCTTACCACCGTATAACAAAGTTTTTGAGGAAAGCCTCAAAAACCTCTCTCTTTCTCAAAAACCCCTTCAATGTTTTCTCGAATAAAAAAAATTCAAATAAAAGTGCTCATAATGTATAGAGTTAGTGTAGTATAAAAAATTTAATGAAACCCATCATTGTTTTTATAGAGGAAATAGTAGAAAACTGTTCAGTAATATCTCACTTCCGGTCAACCGTTTTTCTTTAAACTAGGAATTTTGGCAAAATATTTATAATTCCCATTAATATTATATAGATAATAAAAATCGTATAATAAATTAAAATAGCACTTTAGAGAAAAGCATCAAAACTATTCTTAAATGAATTTTTATTCAGAAAACTGTTTCAAATCTCTATAGTGAGTGTGGGATTAGTATATCAAAGATTATATAAAATAGTTGAACTTGTATTGAGAGAAAAAAAAATCACAAAAAAACTGAAAAATTAATTCAGTAAATTTAATACTTCCGGTATAACCGATTTCCATCAAAAATCTTATTGTCGATTTTGTGTTATGCCTGACCACTCACATACTTATATACATGGGCACATATATAAACATCAAAATTCTAAAAGAAAAAAAAAAAAAAACACTTTTTGGATTTACGTGATTTCGAAACATGTATTTCCGGTGAAAACTCAATTTCGAAAATTTGACATGATCGTAATACTTCCTCTTACCAGGGGAGTAAGAGAAAGTAAAAAAGACTTGTAAAAAAAACTCCATAATGGAGAGAATGTACTCATTCTGTGTACACAAAGTAATTTTGATTAAACTAATGTGTATTTATATTTATTTACACATTAGCATGACTTGTTGTAAGATCTGTGAGAGAGCAGACAGTAATGAAACAATCTACTGTTATACGTGTGTATTGTGGATATGGAAGAGAAAATTTATTCAATATACTTGAGATTTTTAAAATTAATTATAATTTATTGTTTTAAAATAATTTGTAAAAAGCTACTACATTAAGGAGCAATTACAGAAGTGTAATAATCATTTTATTACACAAAGTAATAATAATAAACATTATTGTATTGTTAAAATTTATTTCTTTAACTTTTCTCACAGTCTTAAGTGAACATTCGAGATCAAAGACAGAGTAACAGACTATATTAACATAGAAAGATTTTTGCAATTTTAGATGGTACAAAAATTCTACTTAACTGCATATAATATGAAATGTAAACAGATTTCATGTAACTTCATCAAAGAACGTGAAGTAAATTTTTGTTGCAAAATTCAAGTGCAAGGCAAAATCATAGGGTATTCTCAGGGCAGCGTGAGTAAAACCGGCGCCATGATGATGACCGGGGCTTAAGTTGTCAAGGTAGGATCCGCAGAACTAGAAAACATTAGAGAATTTTTCCTTGATAACCTACTTAATTTTGTGGTCATCAACCAGTTTCGAGTTTTGGCCATCATCAGATAGTCTTCACAGACTAATGTGGTATCACAGATTTGCATACAGCAAAATCAGTATACATATTCTGAGTATTTAATCAAGACATCCCCTAAAGATAAGTGAACATCTAAAACTGGCCGATGACCACAAAATGAAACGATCTATAACGGAAAAATTCTCTTAACAAAATACACCAGAATTTAAAAGTTGCAGGCCGAAAACTATTTGATTTCTAAAGATGTTCAAAATTTATCTGTGTATACAAATTTATACACACTTTTTAATTCAATTATTTATTGTTTATTATAGGTTGATATTTTATTGGCTGTTATGCTAATTATGATGTGTTCGGGACGTTGTTGAAAAGATGAACCAGTTAACAGCCTAGTTATTTATTTTATATTATACAAATAATATTACTTTATTTACTGACGTTTCAACATTCTACATGTTATCCTCAGAGGAATCTTATTTATAAGCATTTTATATCTAATCTGAAATGATTATGGAATAAATACATTAGTTAGATTTTTAGCAACACGAATATTTAACAGAAAACAAAAATACACATGTCCAAAAAATTGATTGTACCAACCTTGAGCGTTAAAGTAGTATAGATTTTTAGAAAAAAGAACGTGTTAAGGAATCTGATGTAAAATTGTAACAATTAGTTAATAATTTTCAAATTGGTGAGTTTGTGATGCTTTATTATCAATTTGATAATGCAATGGTACTAAATCATGAAAAAAAACCTCTCAATAAAAGAAAAATTTTAGAAGCAACAAATACATTTTCACTAATTTAAATAAAGTTGTTAACGACCGAAAAGAGTGCTCACAGATAAAAACTTTTTCGAATTTACTAAATGTTTTGAAAGTACACATGTAAATAATAACACATACTGAAATCAAACCCTTTTAAAACCTGCACTCATATAACCTCTTAGCACAACTGTTTTACTACCAACCTAATAAATATACGCTTATAAAATACCATTTCAATATAAAATAAAATCATAAAAATCTGCTATGAAACACTCACACAACTTTCTCTTACTCCAGTTCTCTAAATTATAATTGACAAATTTTATAGTTTGTGTACCAAATTTAATGAAATTTGTCGAAAACGGTAAAAGCTGTTCAGTAAAAGCGCACTTCCGGATTACTAATTTCCTTCAAACTCGGAATTTTGGCCATCTATTTATTTCTAATTAAGTTTGTTTGGATGATAGAATTGTATAATCAACTATGATAGCATTTTAGAGAAAAAACATACCCCAACTCCCCTAAACAATGGCTTTAAATGTATTTTCGCGAGAAATATTTAAATAAAGTTGTACATGTTGCTATGTTAGTTATATTAATGTTTCAAGAAATCGTCGGGGTCATTTTTGAGAAAATAGCGAAAAAGTGAAAAAAAATCATTAGTAAAGGTGGTAAAGTAAACGCACTCCGGTTATCCGATTTTTTCAAACTCGGAATTCAACAACTATTCAATTCTAATTAACGTTATTTAGATACAGAATTGTCTATAAACTGAATAGCTCTTTAGATGGAAAACCTAACCCCACCCCCACCCAAACTGCCTTAAAGAATTTTCCCAGAGATATGTTTCAAATAAAAGTTTGTAGCTCTTGTATGTGTAGTTGATATATCAAGTTTCAAGAAAATCGTCGGAGCCATTTTTGAGAAAACTCAAAAAAGTAAAAAAAAAAAAAATCAGGTAGTAAAGTGGTATTCCGGTTGAGGAATTTTGACAGATAACGTACTGTAGATCCAATGGTGATATCTAAACGGAATATCCAGTTTCAACTTTCTGCGCTTTTTCGTTTTTGAGGCTATGCTGTTCACATACATACATACACACTGACATTTTCTAAAAATCACTTTTTTGGACTCAAGGGACCTCAAAAGTTATTTCCGGTGAAAAATTCGATATCGAAAATTTGAAACGATTGCACTATTCTTGCTCTTACTAGGATAAGAGAAAGTAAAAAATTAAAAAACATAATACAGTACAATAATTTTAACTTAACTTATAACGTTTCAGTATATTTTCGGTTAATTAAATATGTTCAATACAAAAAATTATACCAATATTTGATAAATTTCTGTCACTTATCCAATGTATTAATTTCAACTAGTTACCCATCATCTTTGCTGTGCGCTAGGTGAAATCTCAAACATCAGATTTCCTTAACACCGTTCTTTTTTCTAAAAATTTATACAACTTTACAGCGTAACTTTTTTGACGCTCAAGGTTGGTACAATCAATTTTTAGACATGCGATTTAGTTTTTTGCTAAATTTCGTTAACTAATAAGTTGGCATGTCAGAATAGATATAAAATGTTTATAAATAACACTTCCTCGTGGAAATAACGTATAGATGTTTAAACGGCAGGAATGAAGTAATACTATTTTATTAAAATAAAATAAATAACTAGGCTGTTAACTGGTTCATCTTTTCAACACTATCATCACATCAATTATTTATGGTACAGCTATTCATTGGTCAACCATAAAAATATAGATATGTGATGGTCGTTTAACCAGAGTGTTGAGGGTTAAATTGGAATTAATTATTTTACTAAATATTTATATATATATTTTTACTTACACATATACTTAATTTTCAATGACTAGATAACTTATATATAGCAATTAATAGGGACGCGGTTCGCGAGCGGGTAATATACATGATAACTCTCTTGATTATAACTATGTTTCTGACTCGTCCGCTACTCCTTATATAAGAGGACACCACAGTAACAAGCCCGTGTATTTTATTGTCCTTCGTGTTTGTGTTTAAGGGATTTTCCCTCAGCTGGTATGACAACGTCTCACTTATTGTCTTCTGTATCTGGCAACGTTGTCTGCATTGTATCTAATGATGGATGTGAAAACAAAGAAGGAGAGCAAGGAATTTACCAATTGGGATCAAAGGTTTACCCCAAGCCATTAGATACAATGCAGACAACGTTGCCAGATACAGAAGACAATAAGTGAGACGTTGTCATACCAGCTGAGGGAAAATCCCTTAAACACAAACACAAAGGACAATAAAATACACGGCTTGTCACTGTGTGTGTCCCTCTTATATAAGGAGTAGCGGACGAGTCAGAAACATAGTTATAATCAAGAGTGTTATCATCGTATATTTACCCGCTCGCGAACGCGTCCCTATTAATTTGCTATATATAAGTTATCTAGTCATTGTAAATTAAGTATATGTGTAAGTAAAAATATATATATAAATATTTAGTAAAATTAATTAATTCCAGTTTAAACCATCAACTCTCTGGTTAAACGACCATCACAGATATATTATTACAATTTATGTACTAATATTTATTGATATCTAATTCCTAGGACTTTTGTTTTTCTATGCTATTTATGCTTAAATTAAATAGTCTTTCGGTTTCATTGTTGATAAATAATAGATTATTATTAATTTTAGTTTATACAATAATTATCTTTCCTCAGTAGCTACTGGAAATAGCCTTCCATAGAGTGCGGTGTGACTTTCAGTATGGCTAGGTGCGGTGCATCAAATTGATCACATTATCTACTTTATTGATATACTATGTAGATTGTTGTAGGGGATTATTGCACTGCGGCCTGAAAGTCTATTGTGCCTCTAAGAAGCCTTCTCAGTGCACTGCCGGCCTCCAAGCAGTGTTCTCTAGCAACAGACAACAGTGCCCATCACCGGACAGTGAGTTGAGGCTTCTATGAAGAGAAAAGGCAGCATGCTGGATTTGAACACGGGGACCTCCGCGTTGCTAGTCCAGCGTGCTACCACTGAGCTAACCCCTTCCTTCTCCCTTACGCCAATCAACTAGGGATGGAAACCCTAGTTTGTGTACTGTGTTTGTGCTTGTCTGTAACAGTATGTAGTTTAAGAAGTGTTTGTACTGAACTGTGGTAACCCGTGGGGTCGCTACCCCCCAAGTAACTGCAACAACAGATACCCCTTGCAGGCATTGATGTACTATAACTACATCAAAATATTAAATAATTTGTTTCGGTTAAATAGATAGATAGATAGATTCTACCGGGGGAATGGCTATTCAGCCTACGCCACCGCGACACCCCAAGGATCTATTGTGGCACCCCCCTAGTTGGAGACCCTCCCCCTATCCTGTCCTTAACCGGACTGTGGAATTGGGGGGGGCTCCCAGGTGGTCAATCAGAGCACCTGCCATCAGAGCACCCTCTCGAGTCCTGCTTGCCTTAAAAGACTTAATAGGTCCGAGAGAGGGCCCTGGCTGAGACTTGTTGGCACCAGCTTCTCTTTACCAAAGAGGCGGTACCTTAGCCAAACCAGCCCCTCGCACTGACATACCACATGCAGTGCCGTCTCCTCTTCTTCCTGACAAAACCTACACAGGCTATCCGTTGCCAGGCCCATGCGATGCATGTGCTTATTTAGTCTACAATGGCCAGTGAGAATGCCAACTGCTATCCTTATGGCCACCCGGCCTAGTTGGAGTAATTCCGCAGTTAGCTTGGGCGAGTAGCTATGGATAAACTTTTTCGCCTGCCTCTGGCCTGGAGTTTTGACCCACCATTCCCTTGATCGGTCCTGCATCCATAGCTTAATGGATGCACTCCTGAGGCATCTAGAGACACCGCAGAACGGCTCCGGCCCGATAAGCGCTCTCATTGAACCCTCCCGGGCCAGGCGGTCCGCCGCCTCATTGCCTCTGTGACCCGAGTGCCCAGGTACCCAAACCAGGAAGACCTTATTATGGCTACTAATTTCCTTGAGTGCACCTAGGCAGTCCCACACCAGCCTTGAGCTGATCTCCCACGAGTCAATTGCCCGCAGAGCAGCCTGGCTATCCGAATAAATGACGACTCTGGAGTTATGCACTCCCCGTCTTCTTATTTCGGCGGCGCAGATAATAATCGCGACTAGCTCCGCCTGAAAGACCGTAGCTAGCCTTCCCAGGCTCACCGAGATATTACATCCCGGACGAGCCCCGTACACGCCGGCTCCCACTCCATCTTCCGTCTTGGACCCGTCCGTGTACCACATAGATTCGCCTGCAATTGGCGGCCCATTCTTCCATGCCCCTCTGTCTAATATCAGGACTTTGAAGGGTTTTTGGAAGTCATACCTAGGAGTCATTATGTCCGTAGGCAGGCCCAAGATCGGGTCCGCCTCCAGCTCCTCCCATAGGTCTTGGTACCTCCCAGTATGCCTGGGATAGATGGGCGCTTGTCCCTGTTGTAGTCGTGCCACAACTGCTCTTGCAACGCCTTGGACGTGAATGTGGAGTGGTGGAAGGTTTAACAGGACCTCCAAGGCCGCAGTGGGGGTAGTCATCATAGCACCCGTCGTACTCAGGCAAGCCAGCCTTTGAATACTTCCAAGCGCTCCCGACCCCCCCATCTGCAAGGTCTTTGTCCACCACACCACCGCCCCGTGGGTTACCATTGGTCTCACTACACAGGTATAAATCCACAGAGTCATCTTCGGGTTTAATCCCCAACTTTTACCGCATAGCCTCCTGCACCTACCCATGGCGATTTTGGCTTTATGTGCGGTAACATTAATATGAGAGTTCCATGTCAGCCTTCGGTCAAAAATGACTCCCAAATGTTTGGCCTCCATGGCAAAGGGGATCGCAACCTCTCCGAGTACTGGCTGTTGTAAGCCTTGTAAATTCCTCTTCCTCGTAAAAGGAACCACTTGAGTTTTGTGGGGATTGATGGAGAGACCCTCCGCTCTACACCACTTGTTCACAATATTGAGCGCCCCCTGAGTGCGCTCCGAGACAGTTGCCACGAACCGCCCCCTCACCACGATTGCCAGATCGTCCGCGAACCCAAGGCAATGAAAGCCTTCCGCGGTTAATTTGGTCAGGATGTCATCGGCTAATAGCGTCCACAGCAATGGCGACAAAACGCCTCCCTGCGGACAGCCTCTGCTTGCCCTGGCCACAAGAGATGAATTGTCTATGGTGGCTATGTTAGTCCTTCCCAATAGACTAGTCCTTATCCACTGAACTATCGTAGGGGACGTGCCCCTTCTTGTCAGTGCACCAACAAGAGACTCTGAGGACACGTTGTTGAAAGCGCCCTCTATATCCAAAAAGGTGACCACCGCAATTTCCTTGTCGTCAAGCGACTTTTGGAGTAGCCTATTTAGGTCATCCAGAGCCAAGTCTACGGATTTCCCTGCCTGATAGGCATATTGGCGATTATTAAGCGGATTAATCCTCAAGATCTCGTCCCTTATAAACCTGTCAATCATCCTCTCCATCGCTTTCAACAGAAAGGAGGACAGGCTTATCGGCCTAAACGACTTTGGCGTTTGATCTACCGTCTTCCCTACTTTCGGGAGGAACACGACCTTCACCTGTTGCCATTCTCTCGGTATGAATCCCCAGGCCAAACAGCCTCTGAAGATCCTACATAGGTGTGGTATCAACACCTCCACCGCCTTCTGCAAGAAGACGGGGTAAATCCCATCCACGCCTGGTGCTTTATAGGGCTTGAACCTTCCAATCGCCCATCTTAGCCTATTCGGCTGTATGACGTAATTCGCGATCTTCCAGTCCGCCCGACCAGGCCTTCTCGGCCCCTCATTCGGTTAAATACAGGAAAAGATAACATAAGACCATAATAAAGATAAACACAATTAAGATAATTAGATTTAACTACTGAGCAGTAGAAAGCCTATAAAAGTTAAATACATAAAAGATATGGCCATTCATTATATTTTTGTTTCTTAAATAACAATAAATAGTCCGTACATATTATAATAATAAATTATTAAAGAAATCATAATTCAAATTATTAACTTTTACTGCTCCGAAGTAGAGTATGTTATAGAAATTAACACTCTCATTTGCATAAGTTATTATTCTTTAATTTTAAAGTTTATTGCCATGTATCCATACTACAATCTATCTTCCATTTCCATTATTATAACAATGTATATTAAGAAACAAATACAATAGTAATTATTTTAAATAAAATCTAAATCATGTCTACTGCAAACGTCATTCTCACAGTTTCTTGATTTATTTCTTCCGGTTAACTTTTTACTAAAAAAAAAATTCGGAAATGAATGATTCTGCGAATTGTAGTCTAATACTTCAAGTAATTAACATAGTTTATTATCCTACACTCCAATAATAAAGAAATTAATATATTCCCTTAAACGTGACTAATTGGTACTACAATACTTGAAGGACCTTGGCCTCATCAACAATTTGGACTCACTTCTGGGGTTTTGAACTATTTGGACTATCTTCACGCCCATCCTACAGACGTCGCCATCGACATCCTGCAACTCTTCTTTTTAAATTATGTTGCGTCCCAACAACGCCTAAAACCGCGAACCTCCTTCTTTCGTAGTAAGGCCAAAGAATTCGGCTACATAAACGTATTTGCAACTATCCATCAAATACAACAGTCGCTCGTCGGTATCTTGTAAGAGAAGTGAGCAAGGAGTGGAATTTAGATTGTGAATTAAAGGCCATCCCTTGGAAACAATCCATTTTAGTGAAATCCGAAATCGGCGCAATTGCATATTTACACTGATAGTTTCAGCGACATATTCCAATAAAAATGCCGGTGCTGGGTGTACGCAGTGAGTTTTCGCAGGAGTCTGTGAGCCGATTAGCTCAAATTTTGATCGGGAAGTGAGGGTGATTTCTTGCTCTGAATTATATAAGAGCTCTTGGGAGCCAGTCCATCAGTGCCGCGCAATAATTGACGCTCTGATATCGGCAGGATAGGGAATTGTGCTGCAATGGACCCGTAGTCATTGTGGGATTGATGGCAATGAGAGGGACGTCAGATTGCCAGAGGAGGGTGTTAGAATAGCCCCGATAGAATAGTACTGCAAAATGTGTCATTTGAGCACACTAAAAACAGCTTAGTATAGCCATGCTCTCCAGGCTGGTGGAAAGCAGTGGTCTATACTAAGAGTGGCCAATGGCCGCATTCCTCCCAGCCTCCCTAGAAGTGTGACAATGGCTTCCTTTCGGCTCGTCACTGGTCACGTCTATCACCAGACGCATCTCCACCGCATTGGAGCAGTTGATATCCCATTATGCGTCCTTTAGGTTTGGATAATAGGGCAGGCCTAGAACACTTCAGGCAACTGCCAGACCGGCAGAACATTAATAATCTTTATTTTATGGCAACTTTGTATTGGATAGTCCGCCGTCTTATGGCTGAACACCAAAGACTAAGACGCTATAAAAAATCGAGTTCCTTATCATAAATTTTTACAGAATAAATTACTATACAATGGGCTATATTTTGCTAAGAGCACAATTCAAAATCTTTATTTTTTAAAAAGTTATTTAAATTAATTTAATTTAGGTGTCATTGATTTTTTAAAAAAGGATGGGATCTGTTTCTAATATAATAGAATTAGAATCAATTTGGGAAAACCAGCTAAATTTTATTGAGCCTTGGTACTTAAAATGGGCATGCTTAAACTGCATAAAACATATTCTTAGAAGCCTGTTGTCTTCCATAGTCAGCAGTCTATTAATCCAGCTTAATGAGAGTTTTAATACTCGGTAATTAGAATTGTCCAGATTAAGTTCAGTTCGGATCAACCATGTAGGGAAAGAAAATTACTTTTTGTTGAAAAGTAAGTTATGCTTTTTCTGTTGTAAGAAGATAACCGAGTCCCCATACCACGACTCCATAGTAACGAGTACTCAAGGAAACCGCATCATTCACCCTGATCCTGTTTTTCACTGATGTCAATTTTCCCTTTCGGCACAATTCCAGAACAGATCCTACAGCAGAAGAGGCACTGAAGGCAGCAAATTTAGGCTAAAAGTGAAAGAGCTCAGAATCCTAGAATCTAACTCCCAACTTGTCAAGTTTAATTTCCTTACCTGAATAATACCTTTTATAAGATTTTTTTTGCCCGACCACTAGCGAAGTTAACGATTTTTGTTTTGATGGACTCCGGATACTTCCGGATACTTAGTGTTGGTGGGGGGGTTGGTGTTTTGTTTTTGAGGGCCGAAAGTAATATCAGCATATCTCTTAGTAAACCATCACGCTTCCAGATTGAAATTTTGCACCAAGTACTTACAATGCAATGTGAAGAAGAGTGGCAATTTTTTCTCATAGGCAAGACGCACTAAAGGTTTTATAGGGAGGCGGACTGAGTCATATCAAAATTAATAATGGAGTACGCGTACGGCACTAGAAGCCTTAGCGAACCATAACAGACCATGGCTAAGTTGGGTACACAAACGTTCAAGATAACGAAGCGACGACAAATTGGCAAAGGGCGGGAGCCATAAGATACATTGCCTCTAAGCAGTTAGCGTCGGCATATCTAGTAAGGATACCTTACCTAATTCAGGCAAAGATTCGGCTAAAATAACAAGCCATCTATATGAAAGGATAGCAAGATCGTAGTATCTGAGGTAATTGGAATACCCGAGGCATCTCTCGCTAGAAAGATTCGTCTCTTATGAAGAGAGGCTAACAAGTATCCAGAAAGTACCTCACCATCATATTAAAAGTGTAAGTGAAAGTATAATGTTCATATCTTCAGTAAATATTGAAGCATCGCCTCTAATCAGTGGGTGAAGGTAGTTAGTTATTTAGCAATGAATGATGATCAACTATTAACTAGGAAATGAATGTCATGGTAACTACTAATATAATGTATGCTTGGTGAGTGGGAATATGCTTTATTAAGTAAGTTTGGAATATGTTTCTACTCAAGAACATACGTGTTTATGTGCTTGTAATTTCATATTTATGTATTTGCATTTATTAATCATTACTTTAAGTCATGTATAAGTTATTATATTTATTTAGTGCGTATATATTATTATTGTTTATAATACAACCTTTTTAGCCGAATTCCCTCATTATGTGCACAAAATTAAAAAGTATTAAAAATAATCTGGTGTGAAATACACGCACGACCTTTCCTTATTACATTTTTAATACAAGTATAAAATTAACAAATTTTGTTTAATCTTGGAATTATTGCTCAGTTGCCATGGTAAATGTGTAATGATAATTTCTGTGTCTATTGTTTTTGTAATTGGTAGCATTGATAGGATGGTGAGCGGGAAGGTTCTAGCGTTTGTAATCTGCTGTAGAGCAAATAAAAGTGATTAAAACTTTGTGTGGCCCAATTATTTATATTAAACACATAACATGGCGCCGAAGGAATACCAGTGTCAGATAATATGCTATTCAACAGTTCGGAATTCAGAGAGCTAGATATAATCCTCTTATTCATCAGCCCTGGCCACTCCCAAGCAAATGGTTTATCGGAACGAGGTGACGGAATTATGAAAACCCTATTCAAAAAAAGGAATTTTGATACGAAGAAATTGATGTATGCATTGTTGGAATGTCGCAATACGCCTATAGTGAAGTTGCGTGTGTCTCCAGCGCAATTATTTTATAATAGCAGACTAAGGACCCTAATTCCAATAACACAGTTGATGCCTGAAATCCCCTCGATCAAAGAAAACTGTGAACTGCGCCAGAAGTTGTATTACACAAATCAGCTGTACCTACTAATCATGAAAATATTTTAAAGTCTTAAGTATGTAATGGCTCAAGACCCTTCCCAACGGAATTTTTGTTTATATGATTGTACCTGTAATTCTAAGTAATGTATATAGAGTAGTAAATTGTAGTTAGTATATAAATAACTTTATCATGAGTATATGAATAATAAGGTAATTCATTGGTATGCATGAACTCATGTATAGGTGTGTGTTTTTACTGATATGTATATTATATTCATTGGTATGAAAGTATTTATTGTTATGCATGTATTTATTAGTTTGGATGTAATTACTAGAATGAATGTGAGTTTTTAATCTAGGTTAAGGAATGAAAGCTTGGTGTGAGTGAGGGGGGGCTGATGCCGCACAGGAGTGGCAACTGTTGGCTGCGGAGGCCTTCTTCCTTCATCTCTGACCGGGAGCCACTAATCTGATGAGTGGGTCTGTGCGGGATTGGCGCCCCTCACTTATTATGTGTGGTGATGTGAAAGTGCTGTCTGTATATATTGCTTCATTCTGGATGTAGGCACACATGGAGTGTTGATTTATTAAATTGATTAAAAATCATTCATAATAATATATTCTGGACGCGATAGGCGTATAATATAATAAGTCAATGATCAACTTGTTTAGTTATGTACTTTTTAATGATCTACCTTATGGCTATGGCCTTCAGAGCTAATGCCAA